>WAAF01010248.1:69035-81330 GCA_013400475.1 Tricholaema leucomelas | reverse complement strand
CTTCCTCTCTTCCTCTCTTCCTCCCTTCCTTGATTATTGTGTAGATATTGAAACATGACAGTAGCGTATTCGAAATCCTACCAAGATTTCTGGACTCTGATGTTTTTTTCCAAGTGGACATTAATGATACACATATTGTGACTTTTAAATCACTGAGCTCAATAATGAATAGTTCATTGACTGCAGGTTCAATGAATTGTGTGGAAATTCATGGACCATGCAGGCAAAGAGAAAAGGTAACTGTTATTATTCCAAACGAAGATTTTATGTCTTAGTGGCATTGTGAAAGATTGACCTTCACGTGAGATATTGCTGTTCTTGCATTACCACCCTGATATCAATAGAAAACTGCTTTTAATCTACACAAAGAGTCCTGTTATCCTCTCAACGCATGGAGGATTATCATGCTTAACTCTCCAGAACATCGAGAGGTAAATAGACCTCACAGTCTCTATTGTTCTGAAGCAATTTCTTGAATGTATTTCACATGGTTTTAAGTTATGATTTTGAAAATTCCTTGAGTGGTTTGCTTTTTGGGTTTTGGGTTTTTTTTCCTTTTTCTGTTGTGTGTGTGTGCATATGTGTTTTTCATTTTGCCTTTTTAGTCTAGAATGTTGACTTTTTTTGGTGAACTTGTACAAGAAAACTGGTCTACTTGATACATGATAAGTAAGGATTTACTGAATTATCAGCTTCAGTAATTAGATTAAAATAGTCATGATCATCTGACTTAACTATATCTCTTCTCATGCTCAGTGTAGAAACTAAGTACCTTGTGTTACAATGGAACTGTAAATGTGACATTTAGGAATCTGGCAGAAGGCACATCTCATTTAGAAAGAAAAACAGGTTTTAATGACAATATATCTGTTTATCAGTGTTATAGTTTGAAGCTATCTAGAATATTTTAATGAAAGGAATTAGATTATAGGCTGTGAAAAGGAAACAATGGTGATGTCTACTGCACTCATAGGCTTGCTGAGATGTATAAGAACAAGAACATAAATATAGATAACAGACTTGCTCTTTGGCTTTGGCTGCCTCCCTTCTCTCTCTAACCTGCTATCTGTGTAATCAATCCCTCTGCTTCCTAACTCCCCTGGTTGATTCTCCAAACTCACCTTGAACGTAAGGCAAAGTCTGGGATAAGGTAGAGGAGTGGAAGGGAGGTGGAAGGGTCATTTGGGACTCTGGTTTCTGGCAGGGGTGCTGTGTTTCTGTATT
Source organism: Tricholaema leucomelas (assembly GCA_013400475.1). Taxonomy (NCBI): domain Eukaryota; kingdom Metazoa; phylum Chordata; class Aves; order Piciformes; family Lybiidae; genus Tricholaema lacrymosa; species Tricholaema leucomelas. The sequence continues at coordinate 80,106 of WAAF01010248.1, read as the reverse complement.
TTTTTTTAACTTGTGTATTTCTGTACCTATTGTAAATACCTGCTTTTATATTGAGCAAAGCTGTAAATATAAAGCTTCATTCTTCATTCCCAGCTCGGCTGAGTGCAGTCTGGGTGATTTCATAAGCGTGGGGGGTCAGTTAACACTCAAACCATCACAATCAGTATTTATTTTCATAATCTGAAATTGTGATGCTACTTTTCCATACTAAATGACATTACTCATCTGCCTTTTGCATGTACAGATCAATAGGCTAACCGTGTGCTACTGTGTTCCTATAAATATATCCATCAATGTATCTGTAAGTCTGTGTGGGAATGTATGCACTGAGTCCACTCAGTGAAAACTTTTAAATATTAAAAAGAAGTATTACATCCCATATTTCATCTATTCCTACAAGACAAGAATGACAGTATTAAGATGCACATTCAGGATAGCACTCTTTCTACTTTGAACGCTGTCAAGAACAAAGTGCTTTACAGACTTAAAATAAATCTAGGTACTAATCCATTGAATTTCTGACAACAGGAGCCCAAGGTTTCCATGCACTTAGCTGAGTACTGCATAAGAGCTTGTGCATTATTTATGTCCACTAATGGTGTTGCAATGCTCTTTGTGTGAAGCAGTGACAGTGCAATCTACTAAGATAGCTGCTGCTGTGGACAAAGCCATACATTTTCCTGGGCTTGAATTTTTGACAGAATACTCTATTAATGCCAATTCTGCTTAAGTAAATGCTGAACAGGGGTCAGTTCCTCCCCACCCCCAGTCCCCTTATTATTTAAGAAAACAGTGCCATAAAGCTGAAAATGATGTTCTGGGCTTTGCTGAATTTTGCAACACAATGGTATCTGATAAAGGTCAGTCTGCTTTTTTTGTCTACTTTTATGATTTTGTGTGATGGTCCGCAGACTAAATAGGAAAGCTCTTAGCATTGGAGAAGGGAGTTGCTATTAATTCCAGTTTCATTGCCATTATACTCTTCAGTGGATCAATAGAATTAAATGAGCTGAGATATTAGGAAAATACTGTGAAGAGAAGTGGGGTGGTATTATTTGACCAAGGTTAGGATGAATAGAAAATAAAGAACCATTTATACTGGGATGTCAATAAATCACAGAACCCATATATAAAATGGAACAGGGCAATACAATCATAAACATTCAAATGACAAAAATACTTCTTTTTGTGTTTGTTTGTTTTAAAATACCTTAATATTTGGCTGGCAATTTAAAGGGCTGCTGTAAAGCTTTCTTGGGGCTGGTTTTGTGGTTTGTTTTGTGTTTTTTTTTTTTTTTAAACAGTGAATTTAGAAAATAATAATGATTCTGTTTATATAGTAAGTTCTTTAAAATTAAACAATCATAACAGGCCTATAAGAATTCCTTTTTAAATATCTGTCATCTTTACATGCTTCTCTAACCATTGAGGATATGGAAGATCTAATGGGAACATAGCTGAACCCCAAGTAAGTTTTCCTCTGTGCTTTCCTGTTTGTGCTGCTGGCTGCCTCTGCAATTTCCATTTCAGCTTTGCAGTTGCTGCTCCTAGCAAATGCTTTTCTGGAGAGCTTGTAAAACACTGTGTATATCAAATAAATCTGCAGAAATGACCAACTGAAAGGACATGAAGTAGCTCCATTTGGAGTTTATATTCACAGATGCCTATGGGAGATAGACAAAGGATTTTCAGGTATTTGAGGAGGAAAAAGAAAAAGGAACACATTTGTCTTTGTTGTCTCCCAGTATCCACAGTATTAACAGCAAAACTGTTCTCACTTTCTGAAAAGCTCAGTGACTGTAAAGCAAGATTTTTCTATTGTTTCATTTCTGAGAAAACTGAAGATGGAATTTTCCAAGAGCAATAGTTCTAAAGGCAGAAGTGTAGTCCTCTCACAAGCTTAATGGTTACTTTCATGTAATGTATTTCAGTTGGAAGTGAATTCTCAGGTAGTTGTTTAATTAAAAAAATAAAATTATAATAAATCAAGTGTAGAAATTTGGGACAAAACTGACAGATTGTATATGCAAAGCTTATTTAGCAGTGGAATGATTCTATTTACTTCAATGAGTCTAGTAAGATAAAATTAATAATATTTCAAATTGTTGAAACCAAATAAAATGTTATCCTTTTCTTCATGATCATGCTTCTGCTTGCCCATAATCTTCAATTAATCTCACTCTTTCTACCTGTACTGCCATTGCCTCGTAATGTAAGCAATCTTCAAGTGTTTTTGCCTTAAGAAAAGAATAACAAAATTCTGTATATTGTTTCAGGACCTCTGGAAGTCTTTTGCTCAATACCTCACTAAAAGCATGTTCAGGTGCAGCAGTTAGCTCAAATCTGTGTCCATATGACTTCTGAGTATCTCCAGATATGGACATAGAATAGAATAGAATAGAATAGAATAGAACAGAACAGAACAGAACAGAACAGAACAGAATAGAACAGAACAGAACAGAACAGAATAGAATAGAATAGAATAGAATAGAATAGAATAGAATAGAATAGAATAGAATAGAATAGAATAGAATTAACCAGGTTGGAAGACATCTCCAAGTTCATCCAGTCCAACCTACCACCCAGCCTTATGTAGTCAACTAGACCATGGTGCTAAGTGCCTCATCCAGTCTTTTCTTGAACACCTCCAGGGATGGTGACTCCACCACCTCCCTGGGCAGCCCATTCTAATAGCAAATCACTATCTCTGTGAAGAACTTCCTCCACAGCCTTTCTGGAAAGACTGTTCCAGTGTCTACCCACACCCAATATTTGTGTTTGTTGGGAGTTTTTTGGAACAGAATTTTCTGTTTTCCAATTCGCCTCACAACTTTGTTCTACTGACTTTTGAATTTGTCTCCATCTTCTTTATGCCTTCTCATTAGGTAGTTTTTGGTGGCCATAAGATCCTCTCCCAACACACTTTTGTTCAACCAGAAATCTCCTGAAGTCAGTCATGCTCTTCTTCCAGGAATTTAAGGAATTCCATTCAGAAATTCCAGGAAGAAATCTTACTTCCTTTCGGTTTACGTATTATGTCCTCCAGTAGTTTGCCCACTCAGTCATTATTTCAGAACTTTGAAAAACACAGATCTCATCACTATAACTTTTTGTTGGATTTCTACCGAGCTGTTTCACTCCTGTTCCTCTTTTCACTTTCAGTACTTGATAAAGTTATAACCTCCACCTTTAGACCTCTACTGAATGGAGGTTTTCAACAGAGATTGTTGCCTAGGCTACTTTCATTGATATTTACAGTATGTGAGTCATCTGCTTTTAATGACTTTTGTGGGAGCTTAGGTGATTTGATTGTTTCCTTTTCTCACCACTGGTTGCTAAAAGAGAGTACTGCTACTAAGTCTTAGGTTTTATGTGAGATGAACACTGTCTGCAGAGAATATTTTAGATTATTGACTATGCTTTCTTCCCCTGTACTGATCTTACATTTGTCTCTCTTCCACCCCCTTTGTCCTGGTAGGGCATAAATCCCGCTAGGCCAGTTTAACCCTTACTCTCCTCACTCCTCTGGGAGTGAATTAGATGAGCAAACAATAAGCGTTTGGCCCCAGCAAATCCATGAGGGCTGGGGAGCTTAGCACCACGTGTCAGGTGTTTTGTGATGCCCTCACTGTGCCTGTGTGGTCAAGGGAGGCACGAAGCTTTAAATTCATTGGCCAGGACAATGATGCTAGTGCCTGTTGGCCAGTTGGATTTTCAAACTGAAGTATTTAAAGCGGGATGATTTAGAAACTGCACTTTTCTGCATCCTGCCTCTCATCGTCTGTGGCTCATTAAAGGCAGCCACATGGATGCAGCTCACACCCACCAGCTTAGCAGCATCTCGTTCCACCAGTGGGAATCCATTATCACGAGTTTGAAAGTGTCTTTGATATTGGAGACTTACTCAGGGACCAAAAGCATTGTGAGTACATCTGCTGGAGTGAATGCCAAGCCTCCATAAGCATAGTTAGAATTTTCCTGGTTTTGTGTTACTATTTTCCAAGTTCTGATAGTTTAAACTGTTTAATTCAGTGCAATTGCTTCCTGTCAACAGAAAATCCAAAGGGAATCTCAGGGAAAATCCCCATTTTTTAATATTAATAATAAAAAATAATATTCATACAAAATCAATATTCATAATTCATAACAACTTTTAATTTCCAATACACCCTTCTTATCTATACCTTATCTCTGAACTATAGCACCTCTGAGCAAATATTGTGAGCCTACATTTTTGATAACTCATTTTCTTATTCACAATCTTCTTTCACCTCTGGCATGATGGGTAACTTCACCAACCTCCTTATGAGTTGTGTAATAGCTTTACTTAACATCCAGGATGTGTGTAAACTTGCAGGTTCTTCTTTCATATAGACTTTGATTCATTGTCTCTGGTACCTCTTCACAAATTTGGAACTCTTTTCTGGATTATCATAACTTTATGTCACCAGAAACTTTTAGAAGTTCTTTGTGAGTCTCGCCCTTTCTATCACACTAAATACTGTCTCTTCAGCTTCATTTTTAAGACCATTCTTAAGCTACCCTGACCTTTACTTATTGATGATCTGGATTAAGAGATTGAGTCCATCATCAGTGAGTTTGCAGATGATATTAAGCTAGGAGCAAGTGCCAAATTGTTGGAGGGTAAAAGAGCCCTGCAGAGGGACCTTCCCAGGCTGGATGGGTAGGCAGAGGCCAATGGGATGGGATTTAGCAAGACCAAGTGTAGGATTCTGCCCTTTGGCCACCAAAACGCCAAGCAGCACTACAGGCTGGGGACCGAGTGGCTGGAGAGCAGCCAGGAAGAGAGGGACCTGGGGGTACTGGTAGATAGCAACCAGCAACAGAACAAGGGAACACAGTCTCAAGTTGTGCCAGTGGAGGTCTAGGCTGGATGCTAGGAGGAAGTTGTTGCCAGAGAGTGATTGGCATTGGAATGGGCTGCCCAGGGAGGTGGTGGAGTCGCCATCCCTGGAAGTGTTCAAGCAAAGCCTGGCTGAGGCACTTAGTGCCATGGTTTAGCTGATTGTCCAGGGCTGGGTGCTAGGTTGGACTGGATGATCTTGGAGGTCTCTTCCAATCGGTTGATTCTATGATTCTATGATTCTATATTCATTTCACATTAAGTACAGTTTGAACACTGATCTGTGAGCAGTGTGTGACACGTGCCATAACTCTCTGTTAGTTTTTTGCAATCCTAAATAATTCTAAGGCATGCATTGTATGGCATGAGTTCCTTAGAAACACATGTAAGCCTATCTGCAGTCTTCTTTCATTTATCTCCTCTAAAACTCTGATGTGATTTCTTCAAGGCAGGGCTGAACCACAAGACCAACATCCTTGAAATCACTTACATCAAATATATATTTAGTACCTTTACCTAATATCTCATTTCTTCCCTCTTCCTAGGTTTTTGTTTCTAGCTCTTTTAACATCCTTACACCCACATCAGGCATTGTGCATTTGTTTCACCTTTGTGTGAAATCCAGCTGTTCCTTGACTAACAGCTCTGAATTTATAGTAGAATTAATCTCACATAAGATTGGCAATGTATGTGTCTGGACCCAAACCAAACAGTTTACAGTACTTGCACAAAATAAACATGATTTATCTGATCTAATTTAGATATGTGCATGCTGAGGGAGTGCATCATATTAAAATTACTTATTTAAATGGTCTATGATTGGCACAATTTTGTGTCTGTCTATTTGAACCAGTGGAGAAAATCTTTTGAGTTAAAGTCCAGAAGCAGACAATTACAGTGATAGTGAAGAGTGGGAAAAAGCATGTAAGTCCCACACAATGTTCAAATAACATAGAAGCAGGTCACCCTTCCTGTAAAAGATTAAGTTCAAAGATCAGTCTTGAGAGACAAAGATTAAATCATCTCTCTATTTAGGCTTTTATATAATTTAGTTTGCAATCTGTATTCTGAACTATGGCACTGCAAAGCTGAAATAGTTCAACAGCCTTGTAAGGAATGTAAGTAGGAGCTGTGTCTGGGCTACATGTCTGGTGTTTTAAAGACATGTGCCTGTCGATGGTGTTGTAAATTTGTCTATCTTTTCTGGATTTCAGTGGCCAACTTGGATGCTCAAGGCAGAAACTGATCCCTTATATCTAGAAGAGAAGGACATGAAAGCGACTTTATTCAGTGTTAATACAGAGCAGCTTCTCCTTTTGTCCTAGCAAATCTGACATAAACTCTGATTTTCTGATTTTCAGTGGTGTATCACAGACATAAGTTTTTTTCTTTTTAAATCACTTCAGTTTAAATCTGGGTGCACCTGGTCTCTGCCTGAAGCTATTTCATTTCTGTGAAATTCAAAAAGCTAGCTGAGTTGATTTTGGTTATAAAAATGTCAAGAGAAGTTGCCAGTGTTTCAGAGAGTTGTACTCTCACAGCTGAAATACTTCAAACCTTTAAAAGCTCCATTCAATTACAGATACTTTCTACTTTCTGCAGAAAAGAATCTATGGACATTTGCTCTGTAACCAGGCAGCTGAATCAGCAAGAAAGAAGCAATAAACAGTGGATGTGTAAGCTACCGTTTGTTCTATTTGTATTCTACTAGGAATCTTGTATAGCTCTAACTTCTACCAAAATGCATCTCTGCTGTGGCTGAGAAATGGTATAGGAACTGCCAAATCTTTTTTTGGAGTGATGTTGCTACTTCTATCACTGCCAAAGAATAAGATTACAGAATCACGGAATCACAGAATCACTGAACTTCAGAGGTGGGAAGGGACCTTCAGAGATCATCGAGTTCTACCTCCCTGCCAGGCAGGATTCCATAGGGTAGTTCACACGGGAATGCATCCAGGTGGCTTTTAAAATTCTCCAGAGGAGGAGACTCCACCACCTCCCTGGGCAGCCTGTTCCAGTGCTCTGTCACCCTCACTGTAATGACATTTCTCCTCATGTTGAGGTGAAATCTTCTCTGTTCCAATTTGTAGCTGTTGCTCCTTGTCTTATTGCTGCTGACCCGTGAAAAGAGATTGGCCCCAGACACTTGACACCCACCCCTCAGACAGAGAAAGTGATTTGCCATTAGAATGGGCTGCCCAGGGAGGTGGTGGAGTCACCGTCCTGGGGGTGTTCAGGAGAAGACTGGATGAGGCACTTAGTGCCATGGTCTAGTTGACTGGATAGGGTTGGGTGATAGGTTGAACTGGATGATCTTGGAGGTCTCTTCCAACCTGGTTGATTCTATTCTATTCTAGTCTTTACAAGCATATCTTTTCTCAGTCTTCTCTTCTTCAGACTAAACAGCCCCACGTTTCTCAGTCTGTCTTTGTAGGTCAGATATTCAAGTTCCTCAGTCATCCTCATGGCTTTCTACTGGACTCTTTCCAGCAGGTCCCTATCTCTTTTGAACTGGGCAGCTCAAAACTGGACACAGTACTCCAGATGTGGTCTCAGCAGGGCAGAGTAGAGGGGGAGAAGAACCTCCCTAGACCTGCTTGCCACACTTCTCCTGATGCAGCCCAGAGATGCCTTTCTGCACGCACTTATTGAGCAAAACCTTGTATGACTCACAGCACATCTGACTTCATTGGTCGTCTGTGCCCATACCATCAAGTCTGTCAGGTCAGGTGGAAGGAGAGATGGCAGTATTTGCTAAGTAGTGCACACTACTTAATATGTCTCTTTCTCCTCTTTTACTGTCAAACATGTCCCTTCTTGTTATGAGACCTGAGGAGCTTGTCACATGGCATGTGACAGAGTCATTCCTGAGTTTGTGTCGGTATGTTGGTAAACAAAATGGCCTGTGCAAAGGTTCAATTGTACCAGGACTTTGTAGCGGTTAATTGTGATTTTGTTCCCAGGCCTATTTTCAGGTCTGTAATGGCTACCTCCTTACAGGCAATGTTCCTGCAATTTTAATTTGTTTATGTAGATGTAGTCTGAGTGCCACTCTAATAAGCACTATTTCTTATTTGGCATAACATACGGAAAAATGTAAAAAAACACTAAAAGTGTTGGATAAAAGAATAACATCTAAGCCACTTGGGAGAGGATTAACTGCCAGACGCAATGTTTTCCAAGACCATTCTTTTAAAAGCTAGCTACAGTAAAACTTAAGCAGAAAACCTCATCCCAAAAGCAATCACACTAAGCAGTTTCTTACAAAAAAGATTATTTAGATATTAAAGCACAGAGTCAAAGATCATCCATTTATCCAGTTTCATAATCTAGGTGATACTATAACTTGACAGTGATTTTTAACAGCTAAGAGCTAAATTTGTCAAGAAAATTACCTCGGATATATTCTCCATTATTTAAAGATTTTCAGGGGGAAACAAAGCTATTTAAATAGTACAGCATATGGCAACTGCTCAGCATGATTGGTTCACAGATATACTATTTTATTTACAATGCTATGTTTGTAGTAGTTAAACAAAGATACCTAGAACTGTTCTATGACACTGAGACCAAGGAGCACTAAATAGCTTACACTTATAGGTGCCTTTTCACAGAATTCAGAATTCACAGAATTAACCAAGTTGGAAAAGATCTCCAAGATCATCCAGTCCAACCTGTCACCTAATCCTTCTAATTAAGTAAGCCATAGACTCATAGAATCGTAGAATCAACCAGGCTGGAAGAGACCTCCAAGATCATCCAGTCCAACCTAGCACCCAGCCCTGGTCCAATTGACTAGACCATGGCACTAAGTGCCTCATCCAGGCTTTGCGTGAACACCTCCAGGGATGGTGACTCCACCACCTCCCTGGACAGCCCATTCCAATGCCAATCACTCGCTCTGGCAACAATTTCCTTCTAACATCCAACCTAGACCTCCCCTGATTGCACAACTTGAGACTGTGTCCCCTTGTTCTGTTGCTGGCTGCCTGGCACTAAGTGCTTCATCCAGTCTCTTTTTAAACACCTTTAGGGGTGGTGGCTCCATGAGCTCCACAGGCAGCCCATTCCAATGGGCAATCACTCTTTCCATGTAGAACTTCTTCCTAACATCCAGCCTAAAGCTGCCCTGTTGCAGTTTGAGACTCTGTCTTCTTTGTCTCTAAGCAGACCAGGCACCTGATGAGAATAGCTCCTGTCTCAGGCTTCTTCCTGAAATGAGTGTCATTATATAATCTGGAAAACATTCACTATATGGGTGTTGTATATTTGGTATAGCTGATCACTGAGGGAGGAGGCTGCCAAAGCCATAGTAGCTATAATCCTTTACTACATGATTGTGGTAGTTTGAGCCTAGCTGGGATATTTTGATGAGAGGAATTAGATTATAGGCTGTGAAAAGGAAACAGTGGTGATGTCTACTGCACTCATAGGCTTGCTGAGATGTATAAAAACAAGAACACAAACACAGAAAACAGAGTTGCTCTTAGGCTCTGGGGCTGCATGAACTTTTCTCTTTAACCTAACCTACTGTTTGTGTGACTGATCCATCTGCTTCCTAGCCCCCCTGGCTGACCCTCCATACTCACCTTGAACATAAGGCAAAGTTTGGGATAAGGTAGAAGGGTGGGAAGAAGGTGGGAGGGTGGCTTGGAGTCTCTCGTGGGGACTCTGGTTTCTGGGAGGGCTGTTGTGTTTCTGTATTACTTTTTAACTTGTGTATTTCTGTCTATAGCTGTATCTATTGTAAATATCTGCTTGTATATTGTGCTAAGCTGTAAATATAAAGCTTTATACTTCAATTTCCAGCTCAGCTCTGTGGTAACGGGTTGGACTTGATGATCTATGAGGTCTCTTCCAACCTTGGTGATACTGTGATACTGTGATACCGTGATAGTCTGGGTGATTTCCTTTAAGGGGGGGGGGTGGTGGATAACACTAAACTATCACAATGATTTAACAATGAAAATGATTGCAAAGGATATGATGGTTTTAAGTTTTAGTTTAGTTTAAGTTTTGCTTAGTTCTGTTTAGTTTTAGTGTGGGTTTTAAGTTTTTCTTCCCAGAATTGTGCCCCAATCATCAAAATATTTTGACATGTGTTATTTTTAATTCACACTACTGAAGTGAATGAACAAGCAGAAATGCAAGAGTTCTGGAGCCATAAAGGGAGAAGGATGGAGAAAACCCAGCATTGCTTACTTTGGAAATGTTAATAAAATGAGGTGAGAGTAGGAACAGTACAGGCAGAGGATATGTGATTAATGTTAAATATGACACAACTGTTACTCAAGAATCAGTCATGAATTTGGCTTTCACATTTTCTTTAGAAAATTTCAGTTTAATTTCATAGATTTAATAGTTAATAGTGCTCAGAGTAAAGATGAGAACTTAACACCTTACAAGATCTGTCCTTGCCCAGATCGACTTCAGACTTAATCTGGCCCAGTCCAGCTCCAAACTATGCATACAGAATAGTCCATCTTGTACTCTACTGCCTGTCTGTTCAAAGATGCTGTTTAGGAACAGCATACTATTCTCACCATTTCCAGACAGTATTTCAGCTCTTGCATCATCCATATTTTTAATATGAAATGTTTCAGAAGGTACCATCATCAGTAAGTTTGCAGATGATACCAAGCTAGGAGCAGGTGTGGATTGGTTGGAGGGTAGGAGAGCCATGCAGAGGGACCTTCCCAGGCTGGATGGGTGGGCAGAGGCCAATGGGATGAGATTTAACAAGGCCAAGTGCAGGGTTCTACACTTTTCCCACAACAACCCCAAGCAGCGCTACAGGCTGGGGACAGAGTGGCTGGAGAGCAGCCAGGCAGAGAGGGACCTGGGAGTACTGGTAGATAGTAGCTGAAGATGAGCCAGCAGTGTGCCCAGGTGGCCAAGAGAGCCAATGGCATCCTGGCCTGTATCAAGAACAGTGTGACCAGTAGAACAAGAGAGGTTATTCTTCCCCTGTACTCAGCACTGGTCAGGCCACACCTGGAGTCCTGTGCCCAGTTCTGGGCTCCTCAATTCAAGAGAGATGTTGAGATACTGGAACACGTCCAGAGAAGGGCGACGAAGCTGGTGAGAGGCCTGGAGCACAGCCCAGTGAGGAGAGACTGAGGGAGCTGAGGGTGTTTAGCCTGGAGAAGAGGAGGCTGAGGGGTGACTTCATTGCTGTCTACAACTACCTGAAGGGAGGCTGTA
>WAAF01010248.1:45785-68917 GCA_013400475.1 Tricholaema leucomelas | reverse complement strand
TTTTAAATTATTATTATTATTATTATTATTATTATTATTATTATTATTCAGTGGTTTGGATAAGTCTCTCTTATTGGCTCAGTAGTAGGTCAGCAAGCTGATAAAGAGGGTCAATGCTTGAAACAACCACATGTACTGAAAACTTGACATATCTTCCTGTCTTTTGCCTACAATGCTACTATTGTTTAATAGTGAGTCTATAGGCACACGACTGGCTTATTTTACTGAATGTCAGTGGCACAGTTGATTAATTGGTATGAAATGACAGATGTGGAAACCAGAAACAAGAAAGCTGTTGAAGACATCTTTAAGGTGTATAAATGCAGAGATTTACATACTTTTAAAATTTCTGGCATAAATCAACACTGCTGGTAAATATATAACAGATGCATCAATGTGCCTTGAGATGAATACATTATGGACAAAAAAAATCATATTTATTCCCTTCACAATAACAGTTTGTTTGCATCACCTGCTCTCTCTGGTTGCACCTGTGGCTTGTTCATTTGGTTGGAACATGGGAAAATGCCAGGATCAATACAAGCTGTGGATTCTTGCTCCCTTGTGTGAGTGTTTCTTTTAGTTATTCCCCAAATGTTCTATGTCTGCAGTCTTTAGGTACAATGAAGAAGGAAAAAAAGTTTATAAAGTAAAAAAAAAGATAAGAGGTAGGCATTATTTCAATGCTAAGGGTTGAGGAAATAGAGTAGTCGAAAAACAGGGAATTTTAAAGTTCAAAGTAGTTTCTTCACTTTAAGTCAATTGTACTTTTAAGACATGGTGATGGATAATTCAATTTGCCTTGAAACGAAACACAGCTTAACAGTATTTTCAATTACCAGTAGGGGAAACAAACAAACAAACAGTCATTTTGTAGCTGCAAAAGCAATCTCTTAAACAGTCTGAATGTCTCCTTGTGCTAGTTTGAGCCTAGCTGGGATATTTTAATGATAGAAATTAGATGATAGGCTGTGAAAAGGAAACAGTAGTGATGTCTACTTCACTCATAGGCTTGCTGAGATGTGTAAGAACAAGAGCACAAACATAGATAACACAGTTGCTCGCTCTCTCTGGCTCTGACTGCATACTCTTCTCTAACTTGCTCCCTAACTAATCCTTCTGCTTCCTACCCCCCCAGCCAACCCTCCAACCTCACCTAGAATGTAAGGCAAAGTCTGGGGTAAGGTAGAGGGGTGGGAAGAAGGTGGAAGGGTGGTTGAGAGACCCTCCTGGGGTCAACTACCATTCCACCTTCTCCTCATTCCTCTACCTTACCCCAGATTTTGCCTTACTTTTAAGGTAGTTTGGAGGGTCGGGCAAGGGGGTTAGGAAGCAGAAGGATTAGTTACACAGATGGCAGGTTCTGTTAGAGAAAAGTTCATGCAGCCCCAGAGACAGAGAGAGACTCCCTTATCTGTGTTTATGTTCTTGTTCTTATACATCTCAGCAAGCCTTAGAGTGAAGTAGGCTTCACCATTATTTCCTTTTCACAGCCTACAATCCTTCTCACCAAAACATAGGCAGAATCTAAAAAGAATGTTTTCTACAGAAGAATAAATAACTAAATAAATAAGCTTAGAAGGCTATTCTCATCGAGTTTACCATGAGGGAATGAGGGAGAAATCCCTCTGCTGCAGATTGTCTGTTGATAATGTGGCAAAAGGGGAGGGCACTTAAATAATTTGTTTGTATCATTGGAAAGATTACATTCTAAGAGCAGCATGTCTGCTGGGTCATCTGGACTCCCTGTTGTCTGATTACCTCGGGTAACTTCAGTCAGCTTTTAATCCAGAATACTCTGAATTCTTTAGAGCAATTGACCCCATAATTCCCATAAGTACAGTGTTTGATGCTGCTTATGACATCCTGCATATAACATTACATAGTCCTGATTGATAGAGTCATTCTGGCTGGCAACTTTGTTAGAAATGGTTATATATTTACTACATGACTGTTCAATGGTATTTCCAAGATAGAGCTACAAACTTGACTCAATCACAATCACTAGAATTTTGTTGCTATTTTTTTCAGTAGCTTTAACTGGTACTTCTCTGTTGTGGAGGCAGGGAATTAACATGGCTGAGTCAGGAATTATAAAAATGTAATTATTTTATTTTCCTGGAACCCTGTCCCCAAACTATATACAAAATAAGTGCGGTTTATTAACAGATTCAGTTCAATCAGGAATATGTTCCAAAAAAGGATATTATAGATAAATTCATGTATTAGGAAGTCAGGAAATGTAATAGACTAAGCTATAAACACAGCTTTACCCCACTATCAATCAGGCTGTGCAGAAGATTAAGGGAAAAGCTTACTCACAGAAGTGAGATAGGCATTCAGCAATGATCCTTTACTGCATTCCTCAGCAGGAGCAGCCTTCTGACGTTGCAGGCAATATCCAATAATAAAGATCCACACTGCAGAAGCCCTTAGGTGAGTGACAGAGCTGCCAAACTTGAAAATATCTCAAGCACTTCTTCCTGAGAGAGATGGTCGTGGAATGATGCTGCCCTCACAGTGGCAGGGGAGAGACAAAACTGCTAGCATCCCCCAGTCTGGGAGGCAGCCAGGAAGTTGGCTACTGATATGGTCTGAGAGGGGGCAGTCCAGATGCCACCATCTAACTTTCAAAGGACCCCAGGGCTTGCCAAGCCTTCCAGTTTGCACAAAAGGGTGTAAAAGTGGGAAGAACTGTCTAAAAGCAGGGACGGGGTAGAACCAGGAGCTGTACAAAAGGTAGGAGCCATCCAAAAGCGGAGATGGTCCAAACCCAACAGAAACTTGACCTTTGCAGGAGACTCTCAAGATGAGAACTCTCAAGGCGGAAACCCTTGTTCTGTTTCTCCTTTTCCTAGACAAAATGTCCATTTACCATTTATACTGGGTGTGAAAACCCAGCCAATCACCAGCCTGATTCCAGTGAGGGCTTGCCCGTGGGTCAGAATCTTTTGCTGCCCCCCTTCAAGCCCACACGGTAGGGGCTGAGGGGGAAACAGGTTTTCATGCCTTTCTCCTCTCATTCAAACCCACGGAGTGAGAGGGAGAAGAGAGGAATTTAGGGCATCCCTTTACACACTGTCACAGGGGTGGATAGTAAAAGGCAGATGCTTGTTTATTCTTTTTTCTTAGTTTATTTGAGCTGGAATTTTTTTAAGATAATAGTAGAAAAGTAATTAATTACAGAGTAATGTGGCTAATACTATTTTGCATTCTTGATTTCTTTTGCCTCTTTTCAGTCCGTTACTGAATGATGTCTTTCTAGTTATACAGATTAGTTATTGGACTCTAAAATTAACTGTTAATTTAATAATGAAAATAGGAATTGGTACAATAAATAGATACATTGTGCTGCTTTCACTCAAGGTCTCTTACAGAATTCTCAGATCTGCAAAGTAGATAACAATAATTGGAAATGATTGTCTTTTTTTTTCCTGTTAAGTTGCAGTTATTGCTCATTTCAAACAACTACAAAAATACATAGGGGGGGAGGTGTTATGTATTTTTTTTTAAAATAATTTTAGACTTATTTTTTGACATTACTTTCCCATCATGACCTATTTACTATTCACAGGAATAAAATTTATTCTGTTATTGTGTTGTGGGTTTTTTTTTTCTCCATGGGTAAATGTTTTAAGACTGATAGTTACTTTTGGGCATAACAGAGATTATTGAAAATATCTCTCAACTGAATATTCTCTGCAATTTACAATGCCAAATTCAATACAAATATAATTTAGAAGGAGATAACACTAACTTACCCTGAATACTGTAAGATAGTGTTATGAAGGAGAAATTAATACAAGGTGGTATTTTTTCAAAATTAATATTAATTTTGATATTCAGAACTCTCGCCGCCCCCAACCACGATTTTTAATAATAATAATAGGTTCTTTGCACTGTCATGGAAACATTTTACATATAATAATCAGCAAAATATATAAACATTAATTAAACTGTGTGCTAGTTTGAATCTAGCTAGAATGTTTTGGTGAGAAGGATCAGATCACAGGCTGTGAAATATAAACAAATGGTGATGTCTACTTCACTCATAGGCTTGCTGAGATGTATAAGAACAAGAATCCAAACATAGATAAGGGAGTCGCTGTTTGCCTGAGCTGTGGGCTGCATTTTTCTCTCTAACCTCACCCTCTGTCTCTCTAATTAATCCACTTGCTTCGTAACAGCCCTGGCCGACACTCCATTCTTCCTTGGGGCACAAGGCAACATCTGGGGTAAGGTAGAGGGGTGGGAGAAGGTGGAAGGGTGGTTAGGAGCCCCTCCTGGGGACTCAGGTTTCTGAGAGGGCTGTTGTGTTTTTGTATTACCTTTTACTTTGTATATTTCTGTATATATCTGTATATACTGTAAATATCTGCTCGTATATTGTGCTAAGCTGTAAATATAAGCTTCATTCAAATTTCCAGAGCTGGATGAGTCTAGTCTGGGTGATTTCCAAAGTGTGGAGGGGTAGGTAACACCGAAACCTCCACAAACTGGAAAAGAAGATTCCTGTGGTTAAATGCCACTTGCAGTCAATTGCTTGCCCGCTAGATGGACTCAAGGAGCTCTTTCTGATTACGGCAGAAAGCAATGGAGAATTACCAAGAGGCTTTTAAGAATTTACTCACAAAATTATTATTACCTGACTCGTGGGGGCTAGCCACAGTCCCAGACAGTACCCAAACACTTTCAAGGAACTCTGTCTTGTTGACTGTTGAGACTTGATTCTTCCCAGACTTCTAGGGAAAGGAGGCAGACAATCTCTGACCTTGTCTCCTGGCTCCTCTGGACCATCTGTGTATCTCCAGGACTTCTCATCTTGGCAGGAGACATTCAGGTGCAGGCAGGATGTCTTGCGATGTGCAGTCTCAGCATGATGTCATGCTGGCTATGCAGGCCAACCACGAGGAGGCATTTAGAGTCTGTTCCTGGTAAACTCACAGTTTCCAGGCAAACAATAAGGCAGCAAACAATAGCTGCAGGCAACAGCAGGCACAAATAGAACAGTAGAGCACAGCAGAGCACACTGTGTTTACCTGAGTATCTCCTTTTATCAATGTGGGCTGAGATTAATTGTCCTTTGGACACAGAATAGCCAATCAGAATGGCAGTTAGCCAGGACTGATCATATAAGGTAAAGCCATAAACTTGCTTTACCCAAATTTAGGAAAAGCATAGGCCTTGCACAAAGAAGGCACAAGCTAAGTGTGTGTACCTTGTTTACCATAGGACCAAGACAAGTCTGGGCAGGCCAGAGTCTTTAGACTTAGCAGCTTCCGGTTCCTTTGTCATCTTTCCCATGGTTGCTTCTCCCGTGGGGCAGAAAAACATGCCTGAGAAAGCCAGGACATGTATAAGCCTATTTTTGGCCTATCTGGCCTACCAGTAGAGATGGCAGAAGTATTTCCACTATTTGACCACTGGGCTGCACTGTGATAGAATATTGATCAATTAACATATTTGATATTTTCCACTTTTTTGAAGTGAATAGAATGATGAACAGTCTTCTAGCCACCACAGGGACTGCAATAGCTACTAGAGACCTGGATGATATGCATTAGCTATTTTTTTACCTCTTATTAGTTAATAATTTTAATCTAAATGGTTGATGCTTCATATTCAACAATGAAATTCTGACAGAAAGTCTAAAGTTAACTTCTATCCCAAGCCTCATTAAAGTTAAAGTGCTCTACAGTATCTTCTCCTCTTTGTGCAGTTTACTGGGTTTCTTTTTGTTTGTTTGTTTGTTTGATTGATTTTTTAATTTCTTTTCCACAGTTGCATTTAGAAATATACCAATAGAGCTTTGGATGCTAATCTTGCTTTGATTGAGCAGACAGCAAGATAAGGTTTGTATGTCTCTTTGCATTCAGAATGTTTAAAAATGTAATTAATTTATAAATGCTGCTAGGATTAAAAAAAACAGCTGAAGAATTAAAAAATAAGTGTTTCAACTTCATGAGATCTTAAATAATGCCTTCTGTTGCAATTTTTGGGGTCAAGCTCAGGTAGAACTTAAATAGTAACAGTTTTTAATACAGTTAGGGGGTGTCAGATACTACTGCTTGTAGATTCTTGGTGCGGGAGTCCAGAGAAAGCACTCAGTATTTTCTAAAGATGCCTGGAACTTTTCATCACCAAGCACTGTAAAAGAAATCTTATCATGAATGGGAATCAGATGTTTACCTTCCTGTTCATACAGAACCAGAAGATAAGGAGCATTTTATTTCCTGTAGATACATTCTTGCTATCCTTTTCAAGCTTTAGCATTAGCTGATTCTATTATATTTGGCAACACTGTGGAATATAGGAGGAATCCATCACAATCAGGCATATTGAGATCATCACAAATTTGTATACTACTTATATTTACCATAGATAAATAATTTCCTTTGCCTAATGAAACTAAATTACTCTGTTGGAATAAGATACTCAGGTTAAAACATATGATGGACAAAAGAGAACTTAGAATTTCAATTCCATGGCAAAATCCCTTTCCAAGTTTTATCTGCTGTACATTATACATCATGCTTCTTTCAAGGTCCCTTCCACCCCTGGACATTCTATGATTCTAAAACCAACAAAACAAACCAGATCAGTAGACAAGAATTGCTATTCTGGGGGTGCTGGTGGACAAGAAGTTCAACATGGGCCAGCAGTGTGCACTTGCAGCCCGGAAGGCCAACCAGAGGAGCATGGGCTGCATCAGGAGAAGTGTGGCCAGCAGGGCGAGGGAGCTGATTCTCCCCCTCTACTATGTTCTAGTCAGACCCCACCTGGAGTACTGCATCCAGTTCTGGAGCCCCCATTACAAGAAGGATGTGGAGATACTGGATTGTGTCCATAGAAGGGCCATGAGGATGATCAGAGGGCTGGAGCACTTCTCCTATGAGGACAGACTGAAAGAGTTGGAGCTGTCCAGTCTGCAGAAGAGGAGGCTCCCAGGCGACGTTATTATGGCCTTACAGTATCTGAAAGGAGCCTACAAGAAAGCTGTGGAGGGACGTTTTAGGCTACCAGGGAGTGACAGGACTAGAGGGAATGGAGCAAAGCTGGAGGTGGGGAGATTGAGAGTGGACGTGAGGAGGAAGTTGTTGAGCATGAGAGTGGTGAGAGCCTGGAATAGGTTGCCCAGGGAGATGGTTGAGGCCCCATTGCTGGAGGTGTTTAAGGCCAGGCTGGCTGAGGCTGTGGCCAGGCTGATCTAGGGTAGGGTGTCCATGCCCATGGCAGGGGACTTGGAACTAGATGATCCTTGTGGTCCCTTCCAACCCTGACTGATTCTCTGATTTGATGTTTCTATGATTCTGTTCTTATCATATAAATATTAAATACAAGCCCCGAAATTATAAAAGGAATAGTGTCAGTCCTAATGTCCATTAGCTCATTTTAGTTTTAACTCAGGAATTATTCTAATACAAAGCAGCAAGCAGGAGCATTAAAAAAAAAAGTAAAAAAAAATCAACATTTCTTACAAGACAATACAGCATAAAATATAACACATTAAAAAAGCTTCTGATCACCCTAAGCATCGCTCAGGTTAATACCTCTAGCAGCTGTCCTGATCTCTGTGGTTTAAGCTTTTAACTAACTTTAATTAAGAAGAATCTTTGGTGTATCAGGACGCATATGACCAGGATACAAATAAAAGAAGTAAACAGCAGAGACTGGCATACGGCTGATGTTACATGCTTCATATGATTTTTATAATACCATTTTTTTCCTATCTATTTTAACATTCATGGAAAGTAAGAGGGCTTAAAAAAAATAAGATTGTCTCACTGGATTTAGAACTTTGGCTGTTTGTGAAGGTTCTCTTTTCCTATTATTTTTTTTTTTGTGGAAAGCACACTGTAAAAAACCCCAAACCTCACCACTGTAGGTCTTAATTGTCATATGCACAATCTGCAGTGTTTAAATGGACCCTGTGGATTTTGGTCCAAAACCAATCCAATCAGTTACAAGGTATTTTTCTTTTTCTTTTTGTAATATGTTCTCCTGCAATATTTGCATAAATGTAACCATGCTGTCCGTCTTTTAACTTTCACTCAATTAATTATGCTCCCAGCCCCCTGCTGATGGACAAAAATGAGCCTTCATCCGCAAATAGCTTCAGCAGTTTACAGCTTATTAAATGCCAAAATCTAGTTAAGACAGTTTGAGAATTCTCATGTCAGACATTTCGACATGCCAGTTTTAACACAAAACTCTTATTATAAGGAAAAAAAAAAAAAAAAGTGAGCCCACTACCTTAAGACAGGGAGAAGAAAATGCAATAGAATATAGGTAATAGCCAGATAAGAATTTTCTGCAAATTACGTACTTAGCATATACAGCACAGTCTGAGTATGTTTTAATTAGTTCCCCTACTAATGAAAAACATGGGAAAAGACTGCCAGTTGACAACAAAATGGTCCCTATAAATTGCAAACAGCTTTGGTCTGCAGTATCACCTTTTAGATTTTTCTATAATAGTCGCAGCAAACCATGGAATAAGCAGATTGCATAGTGAAGGATTCTTAAAAAGTAACTTTTTTTTTATGACTCTTTTTGACAGGTTTTACATTTTGCATTAAGCATCTGGTGCTTTCATTTCTCAGTACATAGTGTTTCGGTGTACTTTATGCCATGCTGTGTTGATTCTTGATTTAAAACAGAAATGGAGAAGTGGTATAGTACATAGGAAAACTGAAGTGTGCCATGCTCCAAAATAAATCCAACGCATAGGCTCATACCATAACCTTGATCAGATCACTTGACCTGCTTGAAGTTTAAGCAGTCTCTTTTTAAAATTGGATACAATCAAGATCTCATTGAAAAAATAAATATTATGCCTGAATGTCTATTTCTCATCTTGAGTGGATTATGAAAAGAGGACTAAAAGAAATTCTTTTCAATATTGCAAGCTATGGTTAATTGTTTTCATTTAGGTTTTGTTGCTTCATTTGTTTTTTTTTGCTAGATTATGAATACTCCTCTAGCTGTCAGTTATTACTGAAATATGTATAAAAAAAGAATGATACAAAATCAAACTTTAAAATATATTCATTTCAGTTAATGTTTAATTTCAGTATTATTTAAACTCAGTTTCAGAATTGCAGTTATTTTGGGGTATTTTGGTAGAAGAATAATGTCCAAGCTGAAAGGGAAAGATATGTTTTTACTTCCTCAAAATTCCTAGACTATTATCTGTGTCATTGTGACATATTTTGTTATGTTCATTGTCTTATGTTATAAACTATAGTGACTGAGCTGAACATGACATGACGACTCCTGACAGAAATGTCAAGCATTAAGATAAAGAAATACAACTCGTGTCCACTCATATAGCAATTAACAGTTTTCTATTAAAGTGCTTAGATTTTTTTTTCATGTGTAATGTAATGGAAAAAAAAATGCAATGTATAATACAGTATCAAGATCCTGCTTTAATGTTGTCACTAATTTCTGAAGCTTTATTTCAAAATACTATACACTTACGACCTCATGATACAGAAGTAAAATGAAATTTGGTAATCTGTAATAAGATACATGTTTCTCAACAAGCAAACATGATGCTGTTCTGCATGAAATGCCTCTTGCACCTTTGCTCCCTGTAGCCTAAATTCCCACTGTACTGGTGAGAAAGTACCAACTGCATCTTGAAGTAGACTCCCCTCTCAATCAGAACAGAGGACACACATGAAATACATTATTTTTTTGCATGATTCTGCTGTTGCCAAACTGCCTGGAAATGTTTTAAGTCATAGAAAAGAGGACACAGGTAGCAGATACAGTGAAGCATCAAAATTTCATTGTAATATATAAAATCATAGAATCGTAGAATCACAGAATCATAGAATCAACCAGGTTGGAAGAAACCTCCAAGATCATCCAGTCTAAACTAGCACGCAGCCCTAGCCAGTCCACTAGACTATGGCACTAATTGCCTCATCCAGTCTTCTCTTGAGCACCTCCAGGGACAGCAACTCCACCACCGCCCTGGGCAGCCCATTCCAAAGCCAAGTTCTCTGGGAAGAACTTCCTCCTAACATCCAGACTAAATAAAAAAAAATATGAGATGTAGGAGAGTTCTTCACAGAGAGAGAGAGAGATTTGCCATTGGAATGGGCTGCCCAGGAGGTGGTGGAGTCGCCAACCCTGGAAGTGTTCAAGAAAAGACTGTCTGAGGCACTTAGTTTCATGGTCTAGTTGACTGGATAGGGCTGGGTGCTAGATCGAACTTTGTTATCTATATTTATCTTCTTGTTTTTATCTCAGCAAGCCTATGAGTGCAGTAGACATCACCATTGTTTCCTTTTCAGAGTCTATAATCTGATTCTTCTCACCAAAATTCCAGCTAGCTTCAAACTAGCACAGTCATTCTCCCTAATTAATGTGTGGAATATGAGATACCATGCTTGAAGCCACAAATACTCATTTCCTTTTCCCTACTCTTTCCTATATGGATTTATGAGAGAAATTACTTGGGGATTT
The DNA here is from genome assembly GCA_013400475.1 of Tricholaema leucomelas. Classification (NCBI taxonomy): domain Eukaryota; kingdom Metazoa; phylum Chordata; class Aves; order Piciformes; family Lybiidae; genus Tricholaema lacrymosa; species Tricholaema leucomelas. The sequence goes on along the minus strand of WAAF01010248.1, from coordinate 58,438 downwards.
TTCTGGCAACCAGAATTCATATGAATTCTCCACTTTCCCTGGAATCTTATCATTCACTTCACACGAGGAGTCAGATATTGCAGATGTGTTTGAATTAATTTTTGCATAGTTTGCTATCGCAGGAACAAAATATCTGCATTTTGGTTTATCTTTGATATTTTTTCTTCTACATTGAAAAAAATCTGTCTTACATATGTCACTAGATGGGATCAGATAAAATGAAATCTTTCATTTAACTGGAGAGAAAGGACAATTAGATCTAGTCCATAATGCCTGTTTTTAATATTTTTCATTCTTTTGAGGATCATGTAAGCTCCAGAATAAAGAGACTGCATCTTGTTTAAAAATCTATTGATCGAAAAGAGACTTTTTTTTCTCCTTTGTATTTCAATAAGGTCTAGTGCTGTAGAATTATGTAAACCTGGAAAATGTTTCCACCTGTAGCATGAATGTAACAAATTTGATTGTTATTACAGAAACAGCAAAGTTGAAACATATTAAAAGAGCAACACATGCTGCATTGCTATTAAAAGTTCCCCAAATGCTCTTTCTTTAGTGCTATGACTATAATGTATTCAAAGCAGAGATATATGCTTCATTAGTTGTAGAGGTGTTGGCACTTGCTGCTTTATAGCCAGGAAGAAATAATAGATCATAAAGAACAAGAATGTGTGAAGGAATGAAAAACAGTAATCAAATATATGTTTCTATGTATATGTTTATTTGCAAGCAGAAACAACAATAAAGATACGGGTACACTTGTTTTTAAACATCTGCATGTACACTCTTTGTGTAGAAAGCCTCCAGAATGTGGATGTGCTTATTTTTAAATACTCAAGTTTCATGAAAATGTTGGACATCAGAAGGATATAAGATGTAAACAGATGCCAATTTTATGTTTTGAACAACAGAACTGATTAACTATTCTGCGAATACTATGGTCTGCGACTGATGATAAAGAACTGAAAGTGTTCAGACATTTATCATGCAGCAGGCATGGCAATTTCCTTTTATAAATCATTATAAAATCACTACCTAACAGTAGTTAAAATAAAATATTTGATTTTACTTCCCTTAGTAGAGAAGTAGAAAGAACACATTCTGAGACACTGAAAGGCAGCCTCTTCAGCATTTTTACTCTGTTGTTATGTAGAATAGGCAGCTGAACCCTGCAGAGATCTGGACAGAGTATTATTCCTCTTATTCCAATCTCCTAAATTTTTGAGTTTTATTTATAACTAATGAACTAACAGAAGACTCATCAACAAGAAATCTCATTTACAAAGGAAATATATTGTTGGTGGCACTCTGAGGAGTGTGAAACCAAGAGGTAACACTGAACAAAAGAAAGGAAGAAGGAAAAGGGAAAAGGAACAAAGGCAAATCTAAAGGTGAAGGCAAAGAAAGGAAAGAAGGATATAGAAATGTAGTTGGTAGAATTTAGGGAAGAGAGAGCAAGAGAGTCAAGTAATGAGACAGATGAACAAATGAAGACAATAAGAAAAGTTTCTTTGCAAAATGCTAAGTAGCTAATGTGACAGATTATGCAAAATTAGTAATATGTATTACTTTTGATATCCAGATGATAATTGTTAATAACTATGAAGACTGTTTATTAACATTAAAACTCACCAGAAAACTTATTCACAAGGTTCAAAATGCATAGGTTGGAAATTTATACACACAGGGAACAGGCAAAACTAGAGAACTTATTTCTTAAATGGTAAATGTAAATATTATGCTGCAAAAGGCTTTTAAGTATTTCCTCACAAAATTAGTATTACCCCACTCACGAGGCTAGCCAGAGTTTCAGACATTACCCAAATGCTTTCAGAGAACTCTGTCTTGTTGGCTGCTGAGACTTGATTCTTCCCAGACTTCTGGGGAAAGGAGGCAGACAATCTCTGACCTTGTCTCCTGGCTCCTCTGGGTGATCTGTGTATCTCCAGGACTTCTAATCTTAGCAAAAGACTTGCAGAGGGGCAGACAGGATGTCTTGCAATGTGCAGTCTCAGCACAATATTATGCTGACTATGCAGGCCCATGAGGAGGCATTTAGAGCCTGTTCCTGGTAGGCTCTCCAGGCAAATTCAGGATGCAAATAAGGAGGCAGCAGCACCCCATGCTTATCCTTTTTATCAATATCTGGCCTCAGACTAATGGGGCATCGGACATAGATTAGCCAATCAGAATGGCTAATCACCATATTAGATGAAGCTAGGACTTTTGCCCTCCCCTCCATGGTTGCCTGCCCCAGCACAGAAATATGGGGAGCAGGGGAACGTGTCTGGGCAAACCAGGGCATGGATGAGCCCATGTTTACCCTATCAGGCCTACCACCACAACGAGCGGTATAGAGAATATGGTCAAAACACTGAGATATTCTAAAGCAAGGATTCATCTACTTGAGCTGTAGAAAATGAGGCAGACACATCTTATGTGACTCATCTGGTCTATGTTAGATTAGATATTTTGATAAGAATATATAAAGAATATACTGGTTACCTTCCTGTATCAATGAGGTTTAATTCCCTTGAAAAAACAGAGATTTTTCAAGTCTACCTCATAAAGAAGCTTTTTAATTCAGACCTGTTAAATTGCTCAGTACACCCCTGGACTGAGGCTCTTAAAATGCTGTTCATATGTTTACCCTAGATCTCCTGAGAAATGAGTTTGCAGATTTAATGCTTTTAGTCATTTGCAAATAAGCCTTCAGGAAAATACAGTTCATGCTTCTGAATGTCTAGAATATCTTTGTTGAGTGGTCCTGTATGAAAATTGTGGATATGTAGTACCCATCTGATTTTTCAGAAAATCAAGAACAAGTGGAAATTTGCACTTTATCTCTCTTATTTTTTTTTTTAAGTTTCAGCTATCTCCTTCCCACTCTGCTGCTGTTAATATACCATGAGTGATATTGTTGTGGAAGGCAAGTAGGCCTACAACATGTCTTGGCTTGTCCAGACAGGTCCTCTCTTCTCCCTCCCTGCTGCTGATGGGGGAAGTAAAAGTAGGAAAGGAACACAAAGGCCTGATGCCATTATGTTTCTTCCAAAGTGATAAACAGGGTACCCACACGTGTTTATACACTTGTTTGTGTTCTGCTCTATTATGGGTAAAAGCAAGCCCTAATTCATCTAATATGGTCAAGTTTGGCAAACTGCCATTCTCATTAAGTAAGCTCAGTGGCCAATGAGCCATTAGTCTTGGGCCGAATTGATAAAAGAGATAAGCAGGTAAACACAACATGTTCTCTGCCATTGTAGCCTGCCATGCTCTGCCTGCTGCATAATAACTAGCCCCCATGCCTTGGGCTTGTATGCCTGGAAATGTTTTACTTTACCAGGGATAGGCAATAAGTGCCTCCATGCCGTAGGCTCACTTAGTCACTACTGTCACATTGTGCCAAGACTGCATATCTTCAAGCTTCCTGCTGAGACTGGGAGACCTGGATAACACAGAGGCATGCAAGAGGAACCAGAATCAAGTCAGATATCGTCTGCCTCTCTCCCAGCACCCTGTTAGATCCTAGGGAGATCCAGAAGTCTTCAGTGGTTGACAAGACACTGACAGAACTCCCTTCAAGTGTTTGAGTACTGTCTGATATTATTTTGTGAGTAAATATTCAGAAGCCTCTCTGTAAGAAATGCTGTAACCAAACTGAATGTATCTCTGCCTTACGCAGGAAGGAGCCTCTCAGCTCCCTTGAGTGGGCAAGTAGTATGATGAACTGCAAGGACCTTTTTGCAGTTCTAATAGTTTGATGTATTTTGCTAGCTATTTATTAAGTGTTCCAGATTCCCTGTTTTTCTTCTGTGCAATATCTTTTATGACCATGCAAAGAACATGTTAAAAATAAGTTATGTGGTGAGACTAAATACCTATTAATAAATGGTATTATTAATTGGAATAAATCTGGCATACCATTACAGATACATCAGAAATTCCTGACATTAGGCTGTGCCTAAGATTTTTCACAGAATCAAATCCTCTTTGGATTTTTGTATGAACCACCAGTTCTGACTTCAAAAATCTCTAGGATAAAATCTCTCTGAAAAAGACTTTGGTGGTGAGTTTTGTAGTTTTTCATATTCTGTCCAAGTGTAACCGGTTGAACACATTTATTCTTAAGACAGTAGGTGTTTTAAGAGGCACGTTTTTAGTCCTTCTTGCCTATAGTCTCTTTTCAAGCCATCTAAAAATTAGAAGCATGCAATTCATATAATCTAAATTCAACTATCTGAAAGTAAACAATGAGTACAAACTAATCTCTTGCGTACTTAGTGTAATCTACAGCCAGCAGTTCAGAACATCCTGAGACAGCAAGTTCTTTTTCTTGTCATCTAGAAGTTGAACTTAGACTGTAAGAGGGTAATACGACACTTAGACTGGATACTTAATTTTCAAACATTAATCCTATCCTTAATTCTGTATCTACAAATACTGCTGTTCTCATTTAGTGTTGTTTTAAACACATTTTTCACAGTTAAAAAGAGCAGGTGATCAGGGAAGCAGATAAGCAGGCTCAATGCAAAGTTGAAAAGGGTATAAGTTTTCCGCAGAAAGAATGGTCAAGCATTGGAATGGGCTGCTCAGGGAGGTGGTTGTCACCAACCCTGTATGTGTTTAAAGGTCATTAAGATGTGGTGCTTGGGGATGTGGTAGGGTGAACTTTGTAGAGTTATCAGTTGTATTTGATGATTCCAAGGGTCTTTTCCAAGCTGAATGTTTCTGTGATTCTGTAATCTGATTTCAGGTTAAGATTAACATTTTTTCTTGCTTTATTCTTTCTAAACAGTCTTTTCTATTTCCTCTGATCTTACTTGCCTGTTAGAGACTAAGGGAGTTTCAGTGGTATATGACAATTGCAGTTGTAAAAAAGCCTACTGAAGCATATGTGAATACAAATACTCATCTTAGTGACATTAATAAAGGAATATAATGCTAGTGAAGCTAAAAATGTATAACGCAGTGTTAAAATACACTTTGATTTTACATGTGTGTATTTAAGGACAGGATGTATAATGAATGCACTGAATATTTTACCTTTTAAAAATTCTCTTTTTTTTGGACTTAAAATGTTTCAGTTGTTGAAATATGAAATAGTGCTGAGCCTTCAGTGTTCTGCTAAGTTTTCTACGGAATATTTCAACACAATATTAAAGGAAAAAGGGTATTAGGATCAAAAGTGGTTTCCTTTGGTTCGGGGTTTTAAGTTTTCCAAATTTATTTCTCAGCCATTCTGTGGCATCTGTGCTAATAACAGACTAATCACATTTAACTGCTCTTTCAGAAGTACAATGATTTGAATATTATTATTCAATATTTCATTATATGAGGTTAGTGCAGAAAAATGAGTCAAGAGGAATATTCCTGGCTAGTTCAGATGATGATAGATCACAGGGCACTAGGCAAGTTTAGTGTTCTAGTTTAAGCCTAGCTGGGATGTTTTGGTGAGAAGAATTAGATTACAGGCTGTGAAAAGGAAACAATGGTAATGTCTACTGCACTCATAGGCTTGCTGAGATGTATAAGAACAAGAACACAAACAGATAATGGAGTCTCTGTCTGAACTTGGGCTGCATGAACTTCTCCCTAACCTAACCTGCCATCTGTGTGACTAATACTTCTGCTTCCTAACCCTCCTGGCCGACCCTCCAAACTACCTCGAGAGAAAGGCAAAGTCTGGGGTAAGGTAGAGGGGTGGGGAGAAGGGTGGTTGAGAGCCCTGCTGGGGACTCTGGTTTCTGGGGACTCTGGTTTCTGGGAGGGCTGTTGAGTGTCTGTATTACTTTTTAACTTGTATATTTCTGTATATATTGTAAATACCTTTGTGTACATTGCGCTAAGCTGTAAATATAAAGCTTCATTCAATTTCCAGAGCTGCTGAGTCTAGTCTGTGTGATTATCTTAAGTGTGTGGTGGTTGGGAAACTCCCAAACCATCATATTTAAGTGACTGTTTTCATATCCTTCCTGAGACTGTTACCAGTGTCTATGGAATGGCAGAGAAGTGATCTTCTTACATTATTTCTAGAACCTTATCAAACCTAAGGTAAAGTCCTCTAGGTTTGATCAGTCATGTTTGAACAGCATGAGCAAGTACTTTCCACGTTATGAACCAACATTGGGATCCCCTAGAGCTCAAACAACTTTATATGATATTTCTTTTTAGGTAGTTACACAACTAATCGAAATGTTAAACTCAAACAAGCTCACTGAACTGAATAATAACAAGCTAAAATTAGTGAAAGCATGCCTAGGGCAAAGTGTAGCTTCTTACATCTGTTTTAATGTTCAGCTCAGCTCACTCTCTAAAACGTATGTGACCAGGAAAGTCCTAACAAAATCACGTTTACAATACTGTTTTAAAATACAGGCTCATAAGATTTGCTTTCAACAGTCAGAGTACTTACTTTTCTACAGTGATATTATTCATTTGCAGCACCCTTTCCTGACATTTATTATTGACTGGCTTCTAAGAATATGGAAATCTGCAGCTGTCCTGTCCTATGCATGTAGAAAATATCCAAATTTAAAACATACACGTTTCCATTCAGTAAAAGAGCTGTGTCAACAACTGGCTATAACGTACTCAGGTTAAGAAAGACAGAACACAGCATATGAAGTAAGTAATTATCGGGCATCTATAGAGATAACCATATAGTAGTAAGTATTTATTCTCTGCTGCAGCTCATGATACACTGATTTTATGTCTCTGTCTTAAGAGGTAGGATAGATAGCTGATGATCCGAGGAACAAACAAACAAAGAAAACAAACAAACAAAACCCAAAAGAAAAAAAAAGAAAAGCAAAAGGAGAATATTATAGATAATAAACTTGAGGGGAAAGTATGTTCTAAAATTTACAGCTGAACTTAGACCACCGCCTAGTAGATGACCAAAAGGGAACATTCACTGTATGTGGGTCCTGCATCTGGGTTGAGGCAATCCCAAGCACAAGTAGAGGTTGGGCAGTGACTGGCTGGAGAGCAGCCCTGAGGAGATGGACTTGGGGGTGCTGCTGGAGAATAAGCTCAGTGTGAGTCAGCAGTGTCCACTTATAGCCTGGAGGGACAACCAGATGCTGGGCTGCATCAGGAGAAGTGTGGCCAGCAGGATGAGGGAGGTGATTCTCCCCCTCTACTTCGCTCTGGTCAGACCCCACCTGGAGTACTGCATCCAGTTCTGGAGCCCTCATTACAAGAAGGATGCGGACATGCTGGAGCGTGTCCAGAGAAGGGCCACAAGGATGCTCAGAAGTCTGGAGCACCTCTGCTATGAGGACAGACTAAAAGAGTTGGGGCTGTTCAGTCTGGAGAATAGGCTTCGGGGTGACCTTCTTGTAGCCTTCCAGTATCTGAAGAGGGCCTACAAAAAAGCTGGGGAGGGACTTTTCAGAATATCAGGGAGTGAGAGGACTAAAGGCGGAATGGAGCAAAGCTGGAGGTGGGTAGGTTCAGAGTGGATGTGAGGAGCAAGTTGTTGAACATGAGAGTGGTGAGAGGCTGGAATGGGTTGCCCAGGGAGGTGTTTGAGGCCCCATGCCTGGAGGTGTTTCAGGCCAGGCTGGCTGAGGCTGTGGCCAGGCTGCTCTAGGGTAGGGTGTCCATGCCCATGTCAGGGGGGCTGGAACTAGATGATCCTTGTGGTCCCTTCCAATCCTGACTGATTCTAGGATTCTATGATTCTAGTCTTTAAAATGGTATACTACATCTCAAGTTGAAATCAAGTGTTGGATGCTATAATAATTATACATGTCATTGTGTGTTCATTCAAGTTGTATCAAATAATTCCATCACGTTATATTTCTGCTGAGTTTGATTTTGCCTACAGTAGTAAAGGTAAGGAAGAAGGAAAATCTAATTACTCCAAATTATTTTAATGTATTTTACCAACAGTTTCTAAGAATGGTTATGTACCTATTTCATCCTCTGAAAAGAAATATGATATATTGACATTTTATTGCACCATGAGACAAGAATGAGTAGCAGATGCTATGCGATGAAGTTGGTGAGGGGCCTGGAACATAAACCCTATGAGGAGTGTTGTGGAGGGCCCACAGGCCTGAAAATAGACTTACATATTCTTTGCCCTGCCTGGACATGTTTTTCTGCTCATAACCAGGGGAGAGCACATGGCGAGCGCAGAGGGGCACAACGGGCCTGGTACTGTGAAGTCTGGCCTGCCCAGGCTTTAGGTTGTGTAAGCCCTCACATGCCCAGCTCATGCTTACTGAGTGCTAGACAGATGTGATCCCCATATTTGGAAAGTCCAGGCCTGTGGCTCCTTGCCTATTATGGTAGGGTTGGCTGACTGCCAACCTGATTGGTCATTGTGGTGGCCAATGAGACCATTGATCTCTGCCCACATTTGATAACTAGAGATGCACAGGCTCAGGTGCCAGTTCGTTTGCTCACTAGCTCATTCGCTCACGTGCTCGTTCACTAGCTCACTCGCTCAGTAGGCTGCGACTTAACCTGCGGAGCTCACTTAAGCCTGTCTTTACAGAGCTCAGGCTTCCCGTGCAGCCGTGCATCCCACTGCACACCCACTGCCTTATTGCCTGGTGTGCACCATTGCCACAAGTTGCCAGGAGCAGACCCACTTGTCCACATGGGATCATCTTTCCTCTGCACCTGCAAATCCTGCCTATGAATTCCATGGACACAGCAGCCAGCCAGAAGGACTCAGCAGCACAAGGTCAGAGACTATTGCCCCTGAAGCCGGGAGGATTCCAGCCTTGGAGTCCATGGGCGGAGACTCAGAATTGTGAGTAAATGCCTCTCTAATTTCTGTTGTGCCTGCCATAGAGCAGAAAGCTTTCAGCCCACCCTGCTGGGCAAACAGTATATAGACCCCAAGCAGCAGTAGCCACGGGGGAAATCTCTCTCTGTTTAATAGTTTGAACATATGCTAGTTGGTATAATAGTCAGTTTGGTATATTCCCATAATGTCTTCAAAACCGTGTAGAATGAATATTAATATTGTAAGTTCAGTGGTTGGGGGTGGCGAGAGTTCAAATATTGAAGTTAATAAATAGATTCATTTTTATAGAATATTATCTCGCATCAATTAATTTATCCCCTCCTCCACATTTGTCATAGGTGGCAGAATCCCCCCCCCCCCCACAACAGGAGACGCTGAGGGAGCAGGGAGTGTGCAACCTGGAGAAGAGGAGGTTCAGGGATCACCTTATAGCTGTCTACAACTACCTGAAGGGAGTCTGTAGCCAGGTGGGGTTGATCTCTTCAGCCAGAAAACCAACAACAGAACAAGGGAACACAATCTCAAGTTGTGCCAGGGGAGGTGTAGGCTGGATATTAGGAGGGAGTTCTTGACAGAGAGTGATTAGTACTGGAATGGGCTGCCCAGGGAGTTGGTGAAGTTGCCATCCCCGGAGGAGTTCAAGAAAAGACTGGCTGAGGCACTTAATGCCATGGTCTAGTTGATTGGACAGGGCTGGGTGCTAGTTTGGACTGGCTGATCTTGGAGGTCTCTTCCAACCTGGTTGATTCTATGATTCTATGCTGGTGACTTTCTACACGATACTGTAACGATCATTTATGAATTGATACAGCCATATTCCAGTATGCATACAACTGCAATTAAATGTATAGGGATTCAGCATTATATGGTGCTATGTGAGAACCACTTGAAGGAATAATATATACATTTTTCTGAAAAGAGAAATTGTCGAATAGCTCTTCCCACAATTTTATATATGTTAGTCCCTGTCCTTCTCCATAAATGTTGCTTGCTCATGTATGAAAATTCCTTTAGCTTCAATGCTCCAGGAGCTTGTTTCATTCTTCAGTTTAATCCTTGTTTCTCAGCAATATCAAAAGCTTTTATCCTGGGAGATTTTTCAGTTTTATTTTTCTAGCTGTTTGCTTGCCTATTGGTTAAGAGATATTAAATGTAAAATTACTACATTTTAATTAGTAAAAAGTAATACCTCTGTACTGGAGACAGAAGGTGACCTTATTCTAACTTACTTTCATCAAAAATTGTAGTTATTCAAGAACACATAATTAGCTTGTTTTAATCTTATCATTTTCAGAGGCATACTACAGTAATTGGCTTTCTTTCCTCGCCTTTTTAGTTAGAAGATTGCTAAAGGATCAATGGAGAACACATTTTTCTATTCTGCAGCATCAATTACGGTGACCCTGGGTGTAAATTTATTGATTTTTCTTATTAGAACATTATTAGCAGTTATTCACAGCATGGTGTTTATTAATTAGTAAGAAAAATAAAGATTCATTTGTGAAAAACCTTCCTTTTAAGTTCTCTACCTAGCACATTCAGAGCTATATGAGATCTCCTAATTGTATTCTGCCTTTATGAACTCCAATGTAATATTTCATTCTTTATTCTGTTTGGTTTTCCTTATCATCTGGGAAAAAAAAAAGTTGCAGAATGATGTCAACTGCAGTTCTGAGGTACAGAAATTGTCCATTATGATTTAAAAGTTCATATAAATTCTGAGATTTGGAAAGCCTTTTCTGTCTGTGCCTACTGGCTAAATTTTTCGTTAGTTCATGTGATCTTCTGTTACTCTTCTCTTTTTATAGGGAAAATCACTGCTCAGTGAGAAGTCAGCTGGTCTGGTTTGTAGTGTGAACCTGGTGAACTTCAGTCTGTTGAGCTCAGCTCTTCATGGGCAGAGGGATATTCAAGAAGCATTGGCATGTTGCACTTTTTCAAAATTAGTAATTTGTATTAATTTTGATATCCAGGTGATGATTGTTAGTAACTATGAAAACTGTTCATTAACATTAAAATTCACTTGAAAACTTGTTCACGGGTTCAAAAAATGCAGTTTGGAAGTTTTTACACGCAGGGCACAGGCAAAACTAGAGCACTTATTTCTTAAAGTGGCAAATGCAAATATTATACTGCAAGAGGCTTTTAAGTATTTACTCACAAAACTATAAATCAGACAGCACTCAAAGCACTTGGAACTCTGTCTTGTTAGCTGCTGAGACTTGATTCTTCCCAGGCTTCTGGGCAAAGGAAGCAGACAATCTCTGACCTTGTCTGCTGGCTCCTCTGGATGATCTGTGTATCTCCAGGACTTCTCATCTTGGCAGGAGACTTTCAGGTGCAGGAAGGATGTCTTGCCATGTGCAGTCTCAGCACAATGTCACACTGGCTATGCAGGCCGATGGCATGCAGATATTTGGAGCCTGTTCCTGGTAAACTCTCCAGGCAAATTCAGGATGCAAATTAGGCAGCAGCAGCCCTGTGCTACCTGTGCTTATCCCTTTTATCAATATCCAGCCTCAGACTAATGGGGCATTGGACATAGATTAGCCAATCAAAATGGCACTTTGCCAGGCTTCACCATATTGGGTGAAGCCAGGGCTTTTGCCCTTCTCTCCCATGGTTGCCTCCCCCCCAGCACAGAAATAGGGGGGGCAGGGGAACAAGTCTGGGCATGGATAAGCCCATGTTTGCCCCATCAAGCCTACCATCACAACTTTGACAAGAGTTCATGGAAGCAATTAAGCAGATTAAAGTTTAGGTAGCATATCCTTTGTGGGATAAAGGAATGGACAGGATGGCTTCTCAGAATCTCTTCAAAGTTCTTTACTGTTTAGGTATCTTTGGCATGAATAAAATAGTCCCTGATTTCAGATGTGTGATCTGCACTAGGCGATCCTGCTTTATCAGAGGTCCCTTCCAGCCCCTACCATTCTATGACTGTGATTCTGTGATTCTATGATTATTGACTATTGACTTGCAAAAGCCTCCTGCATTTATGTTCATGATGGCTATTTTAACCTGAGAGGAAAATAATGAGATAGAACAGAATGCTAAAACAAAAAAACTTATTTAAAAAAAACACATAAGAAGTGGAAGGGGAGGAAAGAGATACTTACAATTTCCTAGTCACAGCTCAGCATTCCAGTTGTTCCTGCAAAAAGCATACCAGGTAGATAGAAAGAAAACAGTTTTTAATTTAACAGTTTAAAATCAGAATTATAGAGGATTGAGGGAGGAGAGAGGAAATAAATCCATAATTATTACTTTTTCATGGATATTTTCCCATGAATTTGATACCTCCATAAAGTTTCAGGGTTTTTGAAATGAAGTATTTATCTCGGCTAAGACATGTATTCTGGCACTAAGTGGGGAGAATTGGCATCTCAGTCCATGACATATTAGTTAGTAGGTGAATGGAAGCAAATGAAATATTTAAAAGAGCATACAATAGTGTTTTTTTCTTCTGTGGAGCACATGACTAGTAGCACATTTAAGATCACAGAATCACTGAAAAATTCTGGTTGGAAGAGACCGTCAGGGTCACCAAGTCCAACAGATAGGCCTACTCTACAAGGTTCACCCGAAACCATATCCCCAAGCACCATTGGCCTGACGAGATCCACCCACGGGTCCTGAAGGAAGTGGCAGATGAAGTTGCTAAACCACTGTCCATTGTGTTTGAAAGGTCATGGCAGACTGGTGAAGTTCCTGATGACTGGAAAAGGGCAAACATAACACCCATCTTCAAGAAAGGGAAAAAGGATGACCCTGGAAACTATAGACCAGTCAGTCTCACTTCTGTGCCTGGAAAGATCATGGAGCAGATCCTCCTGAAGGCTCTGCAAAAGCAAATGGAAAACCAGGCAGAGGTGACTGGCGGCAA
>WAAF01010248.1:0-45688 GCA_013400475.1 Tricholaema leucomelas | reverse complement strand
TCTTTACAGTGAGGGTGGTAAGGCACTGGAACGGGTTGCCCAGGGAGGTTGTGGATGCTTCCTCCCTGGAGGTGTTTAAGGTCAGGCTGGATGAGGCCTTGGGCGAGCTGCTCTAGTGGGAGGTGTCCCTGCCTGTGGCAGGGGGTTGGAGCTGGATGATCCTTGAGGTCCCTTCCAACCTAAACCATTCTATGATTCTATGATTCTATGATTTCCAAATGACTTTTAAACACATCCAGGGTTGGTGACCCAACCACCTCCCTGGGCAGCCCATTCCAATGCCTGACCATTCTTTCTGTGAAAAAGTGTGCTAGTTTGAGCCTAGCTAGAATGTTTTGGTGAGAACTAGACTACAGGCTGTGAAAAGGAAGCAGCGGTGATGCCTACTTCACTTGTAGGCTTGCTGAGATGTATAAGATCAAGAACAAAAACATGGATAGGGGAGTTGTTCTCTGGGATTTGTGGGCTGCACCTCTCTCTCTAACCTAACCTGTCATCTGTGTGACTAATCCATCTGCTTCCTAACCCCCCCTGTCCAACTCTCCAATTTTCCTTGGGCATATGGCAAGATCTTGGGTAAAGTAGCAGCGAGGAGGGGACTCTGGTTTCTGGGAGCGCTGTTGTGTTTCTGTATTACCTTTTAACTTGTATGTTTCTGTATGTAACTGTATCTATTGTAAATACCTGCTTGTATATTGTGCTAAGCTGTAAATATAAAGCTTCATTGTTTAATTTCCAGCTCAGCTGAGTCTAGTCTGGGTGATTTTCCAAAGTGTGTGTGGGGGTGGGCAGGTAACACCCAAACCACAGAATCATAGAATCAATCAGAATGGAAGAGACCTCCAAGATCATCCAGTTCAACATATTAAACTTATATTTAAAACCATCACAAAAAGCTTTTTCCTTTTTGTTAGGAGGAAGTTCTTCACACAGAGAGCGAGTTGTCATTGGAATGAGCTGCTCAGGATGGTGGTGGAGTCACCGTCCCTGGTGATGTTCAACAAAAGCCTGGCTGAGGCACTTAGTGCCATGGTCTACTTGATTGGATAGGGCTGGATGCTAGTCTCTTCCAACCTGGTTGACTCCATAATTCTATGATACCTGTAAGGACTGATAGCAACCAAAGCACAATGCTCTTTATCTGCTATAAAAGAGTCACAAGTCTTACAAGGCTTCCATGTCAATATCAGTTAAGATCTAAGAGTTTTTACAATGAGAATAATTAGACATTAGAATAATCTCCTGAGGGAAGTAACTAATTTTCCTACACTGGACAGTTTTAAGACTCATTTTGACAGGGTGTTGGGTCATCCCATTTAAGTTATACTATTACCTAGAAAGGTTGGACCAGATGATCCTTGGGGTCCATTCCAACCTGGCATTCTGTGATTTTTAGATAATAAGTGTCTCGAAAATACTAGCAGTTACACTGAGGACACTGAAGGCAGCTACCTTAGTATCCAGAACATGAAATGACACAGAATTGAACTAGAAATGTAGAATGTCTTATTTGCTTCAGATTCAGAAATTGGACTGTTTTAATGTGAGAATTTTGAACAGTTGTTGTTAAAAAAGAGCTTAGAAGCAAATCCAAAAACCTTAGAAAACACAAAAAATGAGTACTGGAGTTTAGTCTGCAGAAGAGAAGTCTGAGAGGGGACCTTATTGCCCTCTACAACTACCTAAGAGGAGGTTGTAGTGAGGCTGGAGCTGATCTCTTCTCTCAAATTACTAAAGATAGGACAAGAGGAAATGGCCTCAAGTGGCATGAGGGGAGGTTTAGCTTGAATGTTGGGAGGAAGTTCTTTACTGAGCGGGTGGTCAAGCACTGGAACAGGCTGCCCAGGGAAGTGGTGTCCCATCCTTGGAGGTGTTTAAAAAAACAGTGGATGTGGCACTTGAAGCTATGGTTTAGCGATGAAGGATGCCGGGATGAAGGTTGGACTGGATAATCCTGGTTGTTCTTTCCAACCATAGCAATTCATGGTAATTAGATATTGTGCTGAGGGATTTGATTTAGTCAAGGACTTGTCAGCGTGAAACTAATGATTGGACTCGATGATTTTGAAGGTCTTTTCCAATCTAAGAAATTCGGTGATTCTGTGATTCTGTAATATTGAGTACTGTAAAATATAGTTGTGGTTTGTTGATTTTGGTCTTACATACAAAAAACCTGTATTAATAAAAAAAATGAATAAAATAATTTCTGCTTTAATAGAAATCTTGAGGTAGAAGCAAAGGATCTTGCGTTCAGCAGCAGCACTAGACATTGCGGTAATACTTTATCATTCCTTTTATCACTGTAACTCAGCCCTGAAAGCAATTTATGCTATCAGCAGGACCTTCTGATGGAATCCTGTTCTTTATATTATTGGACATGTTAACATTAGGGTTACCATTGTCTGTGTATTTTCCACATTATGTTTTGCTTGGTTTACTAATCAGAATGATTTGCTTGTGCAAAGCTCTAAGGGTCAAAGCTAGCCATAATCTTTTACATACATCATTACCAACCTTATTGATTCTTCAAGCATATTTCTATTTTTCTTTTCTATTTAAGTGCATTATTATTATTGATGATTATGTGAAAAGCAAAAGTTAGATGTTGATTTTCCAACTACCTATATTCATTCAATATAGTCAGTAGAGTTAGCACTGAAATTTCCATTAACCTCAGCAGTATTGTTATTGATGGGTTCATAGCGTAGAATAGTAGATGTTGATACATAAAGTAAAAATTTGTTTATAAAATCCACAAAGAAGTGTAATTATATTAAAATCTCAAAAACTGTATTGATTTTAGCTGATCTGGAGTTAATTCTCCTCAAAGCATCTTTCTAGTGCTATGTGACATCAGCTCAGACAGAAGAACTAAGTGAAAGATGGAAGCGAGGGGATATCCATCCATGGTGTCTGTCCCTCAAGGTAACCATTATGTGCTTCTACCTTATTACTGGCTTTTGCTATATTTTCCCCTCTCCCCTGTCCATCCAAGAAAGAGAGTAATAGAGCTGCTTTGGTGGCCATTTGGCCCCAACCAGGGCCAAAACACCACAGTAACTTATAAGTGAGTATATAGCCACACATTCTTAGAGAGTAGCGGCCTCAAATACTGAGGATAGTTAAGGACTGGAATAGCATGATTAGAAATTATGAAACATTTAATTAGAGAAATAGACTTTTAAATATATATATATATATTCTTTCTTCAAATAAGATGAATTTGATGACTTTATAAATCCTACATACCTAGGAATTCTTGAATCATAGAATCAATCAGGTTGGAAGAGACCTCCAAGATCATCCAGTCCAACCTATCACTCAGCTCTGGCCAATCAACCAGACCATGGCACTAAGTACATCATCTAGTCATTTTCTTGAACACCTCCAGGGACGGTGACTCCACTACCTCCCTGGGCAACCCATTTACCTCCCTGGGCAGCCCATTCCAATGGTAAATCACTCTCTCTGGGGAGAACTTCCTCCCAGCATCCAGCCTAAACCTCCCCTCGCAAAACTTGAGACTGTGTCCCCTTGATCTGTTGCTGGTTGCCTGCCAGAAGAGACCAACCCCCACCTGACTACAGTCTCTCTTCAGGTATTTGTAGACAGCAATGAAGTCACCCCTGAGCCTCCTCTTCTCCAGGCTGCACACCTCCAGCTCCCTCAGCCTCTCTTCACAGAGCTGTGCTCCAGGCCCCTCACCAGCTTTGTCGCACTTCACTGGACATGTTCCAGTATCTCAACATCTCTCTTGAATTGGGAAGGCCAGAACTGGACACAGGACTCAAGGTGTGGCCTGACCAGTGCTGAGTACAGGGGCAGAATAACCTTCCATATCCTGCTGGCCACACTGTTCCTGATCCAGGCCAGGATGCCATTGGTTCTGTTTTAGAGAAATCAGTTGCTAAATCCTTATTAATCCAATAGTGTTAGTGGAGCCTTTAATCCACTTAATCTGCATTTAGAAGTAGCCTAGACTTTTAAATTTCTTGCTCTTGGCCTACAGAATGCCACATTCTAAATGATTCGCAAATTGTTCTTGAGGAGTACTCTCTCTGTATTGTTGCATCAAAGTAAACAAAAGATTTATAAACCTATTTATTAGGGATAAAGATCTAGAAATACTGTTTTCTAAGCTGTAGATGAACATCAGAGCATATATATATATATATATATATATATATATAATAGAATTACTATTTATAAAATCTTCCATTAGATGTTGAATAATAATAACAGCAATACTTACACAGAAAGAATTGTTTTGTATGTACCCTCTGTATATGTATCTGGGAAACTAAGGAAGCATGGGCAATACAAATTAGTAAAACTATTTTTTCTAACTCCTAATTCAAGACAAAGGACTTTAGATAGCTGAGGTACAGTGAGGTGCTGGAGCTGTGTGGTGGAGAGTCCTTAGGACTCAGAATGGGCTCGAGTGTGTTTAACTGCCTTTTCTGCAATGCGGCCAGTGGCAGGAAAACAGGGCAGAGAGACCCTGACAGCCCAAGCTGGTTTGGTCTGGTTGCACAAGAGGGGGTCCATAAGACCACACCCCTGTTGCGTGAAAGGCGTATGCACCCCCCATTGTTGGAAGGGAACAGCCTGTGGATTCTTCCCTTTTGGATGTATCTGGGTGATTATCAAAGGTGATTGGGTGATAATATGGCCAATGAGACCATTAGCCTCAGCCATTATCTTATAAAAGGGGCATAAGGGGTTTGCTTTCANTATATATATATATATATATATATTTTAACAAATTATTTAATAACTGCTAATCGGCCTCATTGTATTTTACCCCAAACCAAGATTTAAACTAACCCATTTATAACAAGCAGGTGCAGAGAAGGGTGACAAGGTTGGGGAGAGGTTTGGAAAACATGACCTATGAGGAGCTGCTGAGGAAACTGGTCTTGTTTAATCTGGAGAAGAGAAGGCTGAGAAAGGACCTTATTGCCCTCTACAACTACCTAAAAGAAGGTTATAGTGAGGGTGGAGCTGGTCTCTTCTCCCAAATTACTAAAGACAGGACAAGAGGAAATGGCCTCAAATTCCATCAAATTCCATCAGGGGAGGTTTAGCTTGAATGTTGGGAGGAAATTCTTTCCTGAGCAGGTAGTCAGGCACTGGAACAGGCTGCCCAGGGAGGTGCCTCTCGTGTAGTTAGAATTTTTCCTGATTTTGCCTTCTTATTTTCCAAGTTCTGACACAACAGCCCTCCCAGAAACCAGAGTCCCCAGGAGGGACTCACAACTGCCCTTCCACTTTCCCCCTACCCCTCAACCTTACCCAAGATCTTGCCTTATGTTTAAGGTAGTATGGAGGATGGGCCGGTGGGCAGAAGGATCAATCACAAAGACGGCGGGTTAGGTTAGAGAGAGAGAAGTTCACTCCAAAGCCCAGACAGCAACTGCCTTACCTATGTTTTTGTTCCTGTTCTTATACATCTCAGCAAGCCTATGAGTGAAGTAGACATCACCATTGTTCCCTTTCACAGCCTGTAATCTAATTCTGCTCACCAAAACATTCTAGCTAGCTTCAAACTAGCACATCATCCTTTGGGTATATTGGGCCTTGCGCAAATGGACAAAAAGAAGTTAATGTAATGAATAAACTGAAGGTAATCACTGAATTAATGAGTTTGTTGCAAACTAATTAGCTCAGTAGAGTCAGACTGTTTAAATCAAGTCTGACCTGGTCAATTTTGTTTAAAGAAATCTTATAAATAAATTTAATGCAAACCAAACAAACCCAAGAACTTTAATAAATAAATAAACTAAATAACTTTGATGGTAATTGATGTTTATGGCAAGGGCCATGCATTTCCTTTGTGGTTATCTTCTTGGCATTAATGTTTAAGGATTTATTTATTTAATGAGGCTTATTTATTTTTGGTCATTGTACTCCACATGTTATCATTACTGGAATGAATCTACTTGAATTAGTCCAAGATATCACAGAATCATAAAATCACTTTGGTCTGAAAAGACCTTTAAGACCACTGAATCTAACCAGTATCTGACTACCCAATCTGGTCCTAAACCATATCCCTTAGCAACACATCTATACATCTTTTAAACACCTCCGGGGCTGTGATTCAACCAGCTCCCTATGGAAGCTCTTCCGGTGTCTGATGATCATCTTGGTGAAGAATTTTCTTCTACTATCAAACCTGAACTTTCTCTGGTGCAGCTTTAGGCCTTTTCCTCTCACCCTAGAACTTGTTTCTAGAGAGAAGAGACCAGTATCCACCTTAAAACTTCCTTTTGGGCAGTTGTAGAAAGCAATACGATATCACTTCAGCCTTCTTTTCTGCAGACTAAACACCATCAGTTCCTTCAACTGCTCCTCGTTAAGACTGTTTCCCCAGCTACTTCACCTGGCCTGCATCAGGAATGGTGTGGCCAGCAGGAGCAGGGAGGTCATTCTGCCCCTGGTACTCTGCAATGCGGTTAGACCACACCTTGAGTACTGTGTCCAGTTCTGGGCCCCCCAGTTTAAGACGGACATTGAGATGCTTGAACGTGTCCAGAGAAGGGCAACAAGGCTGGTGGGAGGCCTTGAGCACAAGCCCTACGAGGAGAGGCTGAGGGAGCTGGGATTGTTTAGCCTGGAGAAGAGGCGGCTCAGGGGAGACCTTATTGCTGTCTACAACTACCTGAGGGGTGGTTGTAGCCAGGGGGAGGTTGCTCTCTTCTCTCAGGCAGCCAGCACCAGAACAAGAGGACACAGACTCAAGCTATGCCAGGGGAAATTTAGGCTTGAGGTGAGGAGAAAGTTCTTGACTGAGAGAGTCATTTGCTACTGGAATGGGCTGCCCAGGGAGGTGGTGGAGTCACTGTCCCTGGAGCTGTTCAAGGCAGGATTGGACGTGGCACTTGGTGCCATGGTCTAGCCTTGAGCTCTGTGGTAACGGGTTGGACTTGATGATCTATGAGGTCTCTTCCAACCTTGGTAATACTCTGATACTGTGATACCAGTGTAACTGTTCTCTAAATCCACTCCAGCACCTCGACATCTTTCTTGCAATGAGGACAACTTAGCTAATGTGTTCATTTGAAAACCAGGAGAGTAAAACTTTGTCTTTTACACACTGAAAACATTCCTTTGCCTTTTGACAAACCAAAGCAAATGTTTAAAGCGGGATATATACATTCCCTCAGAGGAAAATAACAGAAAAACAGAAACTGAGGCACAAAGGAGAAAACCAATTTATGAATACATGCAAGAGTTTTTCCTTCTCTGAGTAAATATCACAATATTTAAATGTGCCTTTCAGCATTAGCAGTAGACTAATTCCATTATCATAATTTATTAACCAGATCTTTTGTTCTGTGTAGTAATACACTGTGTTTCCATGCTGTGTATTTTTTATCCTGTGACCTAATTTGCGTAAAAGAAAACTCTTATAAGTCCCTTGTTGTAATGAATAAAATGTTAATGAAGAACTACAGAGAAATCCCCTTTGCATTAGTTCCTTATTCCCAGGAACATCATCATAAATTTGTTTGCCTGAGTCTGACAATGGTAGTGATGTTCAAGTTGTGGAAAAGCAATAGTTACACTAAATGGTTCTGATGGAAAAGTTAAAGATATTCAAGGCAGTGTCATCAGGGATGGACTATTGGAAGATATCATTTGGAAGAAGAAAGTGATGGATTTGGCCACAATCCAATTTTTTTTTTTCTTAAACATGTATTATCTGCATTGATAACTGCACCATGAGATGCCTGCTCAGAAATCAGAAATTCAAAAAAGAAAAAGAGTTCTGAAGATAGGAGGTTTTTTCTTTACTAGTCAGAAATGTGTAGATTTGTGCACTTCTCCACTGCTTATTAGTTATACTATTTACTAATTTCCAGCAACGCTGTCATGGTAGAAGTATTAAATTCAAAGAATAGAAATTGTTCTATTTTTGCAGCAATTACAGATTACTTGTTAGCAACTGTAATGCTGGTTTGACTTCATTAAAAAATTACCCACTGCTGATAGTCTTTAAAAAGAACATAAATATAGATAACAAAGTTGCTCTGTCTGGCTCTGGCTGCCTCTCTTCTCTCCCTAGCCTTCTGTCTAACTAATCCTTCTGCTTCCTAACTCCCCTTGTCGATTCTCCAAACTCGAATGTAAGGCAAAGTCTGGGATAAGGTAGAGGAATGGAAAGGAAGTGGAAGGGTCATTGGGAACCCCTCCTGGGGACTCTGGTTTCTGGGAGGGCTGTTGTGTTTCTGTATTACCTTTTTAACTTGTATATTTCTGCCTACATCTGTATCGTCAATACCTAGTTGTTTATTGTGCTAAGCTGTAAATATAAAGCTTCATTCTAATTTCCAGCTCTACTGAGTCCAGTCTGGGTGATTTTCTAAAAAGGCAGGGCAGGGGGTCAGGGCATGTGACACCCAAACTGTCACAATAAGTGACAAAATGGATCAGTCTGCGTGCAGCTGTTTGGCTGCTTCTCTTCCTTCCATGACAGCATGGCTTCAGTGGGTCACAGGTTTACTTACTCAGCACAAATCACTGATCCTGTGTGAAATAGCTGAGTTGATGTCCTGGTAGGACATAAATTCTGCTGGGCAGGTTTAACCCTGGCTCTCCTTCTTCTGTTGTGCTGGGGTCCGGAAGTGAATAGATGAGCAAACAATAAGGGTTTCGCAGTAGCAAAGCCTTGAGGGCTAGGGGGTTTAGCACCTCGTGTCAGG
The DNA here is from genome assembly GCA_013400475.1 of Tricholaema leucomelas. Taxonomy (NCBI): domain Eukaryota; kingdom Metazoa; phylum Chordata; class Aves; order Piciformes; family Lybiidae; genus Tricholaema lacrymosa; species Tricholaema leucomelas. The sequence continues at coordinate 36,980 of WAAF01010248.1, read as the reverse complement.
TGCCTTGTGCTGCCCTCAACATTCCTGCGTAGTCAAAGGAGGCACGAAGCTTTGAGTTCATTGGCCAGAACAATGGTGCTAGTGCCTATTGGCCAGTTTGATTTCAAAACTAAGTATATAAAGGGGGATGATTTAGAATCTGTGACTTTCTACATTAGCCTTTCTATGTTTAGCCTTTCTACAGTATCCTTTCTGCACCGTGTCTTTGTCTGCACAGTGTCTCTCCTGGTTTACAGCTTGTTAACAGGCGGCCACATGCATGCAGCTCACACCAGTGGCTTAGCAGCATCTCCTTCCTCCTCTGCCTGAAATATTTGTATTTCACCCTGGCATCATCGTGAGTGTGAAAGCATCTTTCATACAGGAGACTTAGTCAGGGACCAAAGGTGCTGTGAGTATATGCTGGAGCGAACGCCAAGACTCCATAGGCATTAGTTAGAATGTTTCCTGTTCTCACATTATTGTTTTCCAAGTTCTGATTGTTTAAACTGTTTAATTCTATGCAATTGCTTCTTGTCAACCAAAAATCTAAAGAACCTCAGGGAATTGTCCTGTTTTTCATTATATTAATAATAAAATTAATATTCATACATAAATTAATAGTCATAATTCATAACTGATTATTGATTTCTGATACAGTTGACTATTCAGGAATAATGTTAGGAATTTTTTTAGTATTATTCAGTGTTATCTTTTGTTCACAGATCTTTTTTCTTCCAGTATATCAGAAAGAAACAATAAGTGCACATTACATCAGACTTTAAAAATACAGATATATTTAAAATTTATAGGTAATTAAATATTAAAATAAGCATATCATTGTTATGCTGTCATGAAGTTTTCCTTTGACTGCATATGCTTATAGAAGCAAATTACATTCCATGTTTTCTCCACTTCTCAGACAAATGCTTTCCTCAGACTGGGATCGTAATAAAATATAGGTGTCACACAAAAATGGATATAAAAAAAGAGTTCTTTTTATCTACTTCTTGAATCCAAACACTCTTTTGTATTTAGCATCTGTTAAAAAAGCCTTGTAAACAATTCTTCTTAGTCTTTGTTGGTGTTTGTTAGTTAATTTGTGGTTTTTTTCCTAAACTAGAGGATTACAGAAATTAAGATTAACAAGTAATTTATGGGGAAAAACTGTGTATAAACCTCTGTTAGTTGTTATGCAGTAGCAAAATAAATGTTCATCACACCATCAAAAGAGAGGAGTTATCATAGCAATGATACGTACCCAAAACCTGTTTGTCAAGTCATATCACTCCTCCTTGGATATCCCCTTAGTAAAAGTGCTTAAGATTATCTGGACTGATATGTTCAAATAAAATATTCAGGTTCTTAGCTAGTGATTTACCCTAAGCACTAAAGATCCCAGCACATTGAAAAGCACTTCAAAAGTCTCCTGGGTTTCTTGTCATGTTTCAGTTTATTCCCTGTTGAACTTGAGTGCTCAACATCTTGAGTTCAGCATTTGTTTTTTTTCCCTGTGTCATAGACTCATTTTGATAGATAGTATCAGCATGTGAGTCTGGCTTCCATGAAATGTAGCAGGAATTTCTTTATATTTTGTGACACACAATGATATAGGGAAATGTCTAGTTTGGGCCTAGCTGGGACATTTTGGTGAGAAGAATTAGACTATAGGCTGTGAAAAGGAAACAATGGTGATGTCTACTGCACTCATAGACTTGATGAGATGTATAAGAACAAGAACACAAACATAGATAAGGGAGTTTGCCCTCGGGCTTTGGGCTGCACTTCCCTCTCTCTAACCTGCTGTCTGTGTGACTAATCCTTCTGCTTCCTAACTCCCCTGGCCGATCCTCCAAACTCACTTTGAATGTAAGGCAAAGTCTGGGGTAAGGTAGAGGGGTGGGAAGAAGGTGGAAGGGTGGTAGAAAGCCCCTTCTGGGGACTCCGGTTTCTGCATTAACTGTACTACGAGTTGCCTGCTCAGAAAATAGAAATTCAAAAAAAGGAGAGTTGTGAAGAAAGGTTTTTTTTACTTCACTAGACAGAAATATGTAGATCAGTACACTTCTCCATTGTATATTGGTTATACTTAGAATAGAATAGAATAGAATCAACCAGGTTGGAAGAGACCTCCAAGATCATCCAGTCCAACCTATTGCTCAGCCCTATCCAGTCAACTAGACCATGGCACTAAGTGCCTCATTCAGCCTTTTCCTGAACACCCCCAGGGATGGTGACTCCACCACCTCCCTGGGCAGCCCATTCCAATGGCAAATCACTCTCTATGGAGAGACTTCAGCAAAAGCCTTTGACATCATCTGCCACAACAAGCTCCTGGCAAAGCTGGCAGCTCATGGCTTGGACAGATTCACTCTGATATGGGTCAAGAACTGGCTGGATGGCTGAGCCCAGAGAGTGGTGGTGAATGGTGGCACATGTATGGATCATCCACTCCCAATCTTTTAATCTACATATCTGTTACTTTTTAAGTAACACTACTGTGCTCTTCATGTCAGTATACATACAGTCATGTGATGGCTAGGGTGTTACCTGTCCCCCTGCTCTTATGAATTCACCCAGACTAGACTCAGCCGAGATGGGAATTAAGAATAAAGCTTTATATTTACAGCTTAGCACAATATGCAGGCAGATATTTACAATATATGCAGCTAGAGACAGAAATAGACAAGTTAAAAAGTAATACAGAAACACAACAGCCCTCCCAGAAACCAGAGTCTTAGGAGGGGCTCCCAACCACCCTTCCACCTTCTTCCCACCCCTCTACCTTACCCCAGACTTTGCCCTATGTTCAAGGTGAGTTTGGAGAATCAGCCAAGGGGGTTAGGAAGCAGAAGGATTAGTCACACAGATGGCAGATTAGGGAGAGAGGGAAGTGCAGCCCAAAGCCAGAGAGCAAACTCTGTTATCTATGTTTTTGTTCTTGTTTTTATACATCTCAGCAAGCCTGTGAGTGCAGTAGACATCACCATTGTTTCCTTTTCACAGCCTATAATCTTATTCCTCTCACCAAAATATCCCAGCTAGGCTCAAACTAGCACAATGATTAAATAATTGAGGTGATGACACAGAACAAGTCAGTAGTGTTTTATTTTTTTAAAGCAAGAAAAAAAAAAATCCATTAGTTAATTTTCATTATTTGAGTTAGCTAGAATAAATCCTTCATAACTTGAACCTTGATCTCTTTTTTTAGCTGAATTAGGCACTGCCTCTCTACACAGATAGAGATGTACCAACTAGTTCAAGAAAAAAAAACTTAAAAAATACTAATTGCAATAGCATAAAATTATTTCTGGTTAACTCTTATGAAACTGCTGGTAGAAAAATTGTGAGAGATGCTAATAGTTGCGCTATCACTTCTCAACTGGACTGGAGAGAGAAAAAAAATATGACAAAAGTCTCATGGGGCAAGATAAAGACAGGGAAAAATCATTCAGCAATTACTGTCATGGGCAAAACAGACTCAGCTTGGGGAATTAATTTAATTTATTGCTAATCAAATCAGACTAGTATAATGAGAAACAAAATCAAATCTTCAAATATCTGCCCCTGTTCCTCCTTTCTTCATGGCCTCACCTTTTTCACTCCTGATTTTTCTACCTCCTCCCACACAGTGTTGCAGCAGGACAGAGAATAGGAATTGCAGTCACTTCATCCCACATTGTTTCTCTTGCTTATTCCTTCTCATCCACTTCATCTGTTCCAGCATGGGGTCCTTCCCATGGAAGACAGTCCTCCACAAACTTCTTCAGTGTGAGACCTTCCCATGAGCTGCATTTTTCACCACTGTTCCTCTGTGGATCGCTCCCATGAGGTATAGTTCTTCACAACAGACTAGTGTGAGCCCCCCGGAGGTCACAAGCCCTGACAGCAAAGCTGCTCCAGTGTAGACCCTTCTTTCCATAAAATTCCATGAGATTCTACTAGGAATCTGTTCCAGCATGGTCCCTCCACTGGGTCATAGCCTACTTTGAACGTCCTCCACAGGCTGGAGACATGTATCTGCTCCGATTTTAACCTCCATGGATTGCAAGGTGACAGTCTGCCTCAAAATGATCTTTGCCATAAGTGGCAGAAGAATTTCTACTCCAATGCCTGGAGCACATCCTCCCCATCCTTCTTCACTAACTTTAGTGTATACAGAATTGTTACTCTCGCATATTCTTCTTTCTACAGCTGCAGTTGCACAGTCATTTTCCTCCCCTGCTTCTTAAATATGCTATCACACAGAGATGCTACCACTGTCACTCATTGGCTTGGCCTTTGCCAACAGCAGGTTTGTCTTGGATGGTTCACACAGGCTCACAGGATGTCAGGGGTTGGAAGGGACCCAAGTTGACCATCGAGTCCAACCCCCCTGCCAGAGCAGGACAATACTATCTAACATAGATCACAGAGGAACACATCCAGGCAGGCCTTGAAAGGCTCCAGAGAAGGAGACTCCACAACTTCTCTGGGGAGCCTGTGCCAGTGCTCTGGGACCCTTATAGTAAAAAAGTTCCCTCTTGTGTTGAGGTGGAACCTCCTGTGCTGCAACTTATACCCATTGCTCCTTGTCCTATTCCAAGGGGAATTCAGAGCATGCTGCAAAATAAAACATTGATTTAGTCCCACTTCAGCACCAAAGCTGTTACAGTTCAGGCCACAATGGCCATATTTTTTTGCTTTGCTGGACATGAGGGAAGCTTCTAGCAGCTTCTCACAAAGCTGCTTCTGTAGCTTTGCTGCTACCAAAACCTTGCCATAGAGCCCTGGGACCCCAGATTTGGTTGATGAAGACTAGGTTACAGAACAGTTAAGTAATCTGAACATCCATGAATCTATGGGTTCTGATGGCATGCACCCATGGGTGATGAGGGAGCTGGAGGAGGTCATTGCCAGGCCACTCTCTGTCATCTTTGGTAAGTCATGGTAGACAGGAGAAGTGCCTGGGGACTGGAGAAGGGTGAACATCACTCCAATCTTCAAAAAGGGAAAGAAGGAGGACCCGGGTGACTATAGAGCAGTTTGCCTCACCTCCATCCCCAGAAAGGTAATGAAGCTACTTATCCTTGGTGCTGTCTTTAAGCATATCAAGAATAAGAGGGTCATTCGGAGCATGGTTTTACCAAGGGGAAGTCATGTTTGACTAACCTGATAGTCTTTTGAGTACATAACCAGGTGGTTAGATGGTGGTAGAGTTGTGGATGTGGTTTATCTTGATTTCAGCAAAGCATTTGATGCCATCTCCTACAGCATCCTTGCAGCTAAACTGGTGTTGTTTTAAGCAGGACAGATTGCTCTTTTACCTCTTCTACAAGGGGCAGAAGAAAACCACTCATGCACAGGGTTGGAGAATTGGACAGTTTAAATGGAAAGACAATTCATGCCTTATGATGCTGCAGTTCTATAGTGGTGAGCATAGCAAAGTATATTAAAATACAGAGAAATCCATAGTCCAGGGTTACACAAAAGCTCATCACACAAAACCCCAAAATCCCATGCCCAAATGCCCCCCCTCCACCCCATTGCCTCTCTACCCCCATACCACTCCAATTGTGATGCAGAACAAAATTCAGCCTGGCAAATCCAGGCCCCAGTTAGGCTGCTCCAGGCCTAATTGGCAGCATCAGCAAAGTTGACCAGGCCTTATCAACTCTGCAAGAGATAAGAACCTGCTCATCCCTTCCAGGAGGAGAAACAAAGGGAAAGGCAAGAAAAGTGTTTTTTCAGCCAAATGTATAGGGATGCATGACTTAAGGGTATGAAATACAAAGATTACACTTTCTGGAACACTTCCTGGACCTTTCTAGCTTCTGGGGGTCTGTAACTGTAGTGTTCTTAAAGGTGCCTAGCTCAAATGGCCACAGCTGAGGCAGTGAGGTGTGAAGTGGATTGGGAACTGGTTGAAAGGAAGAAGTCAAAATTGTGGTCAATGGGTGCTTCCCAGTGTCCTGAGGGAACTGGCTGATAGAGTTGCCAAGCCACTCTCTCCAATATTTGAAAGATTCTGGCAGGCAAGTGAAGTCTTCAGTGACAGGGAAAAGGGAAACATTGCATCTATTTTTAAGAGACCTTATTCTGGCCTTAAGTGCTATTCAGTACTTAAAGGAGACCTATAAGAAATGCAGGGACAAGGATTTGAGCAGAGCCTGTTGCAATAGAGCAAGAGTTGATGGTTTTAAACTAAAAGAAAGTAAATTTAGACTAGATATAAGGAAGACACTTTTGACAATGAAGGTTATTAAACACTGAATCAGGTTGCCCATAGAAGTGGTAAATCCTCCATACCTGGAAACATTCAAGGTCAGATTAGATCACATTCTGACCAAGCTGATCTAGATAAAAATGGACTAGACAGAATGTTTTGAGTTGGAAGGGATCTTTGAAGGCTATGATTCTAAGAAACTATTTTATACTAAGCCATAAGCAACACAATTTGCAATGTAGGTGAGCTTTATTAGCTGATGAACGTAGATCTTATAGCAGTCATTTGTCCTATTAGTCTTTAAGTACATTGAACTCTTCCATTCCATTTCTATTACTCCAATCTGATTTGTCATTATTTACTGTCATGATATTCTGATCCTATACCAGCAGTATTTTCCATCTTTACACAATTGGCACATTTCCTTAGGAAGCTTTTAGTTTATATTCCAATGAAATGTATGTCAAAGTATATGTCAACCTGTCTACAGCTTTGCACTTTGAAAGCTCATTCTACCTTATCACAGGAAGGATGTTCTGTTTCACTGTCATTTGAAATGCTGTGCTGACTCTCATAATATTTCTTGCCTGAAAGTGCAACAGAGCCTCATAGAGACATTTACTGGTCTGGAATGTGTCCAGGTAGATTTGGCACAGTTCTATACCCACCTTCAACATCATCAGTTAATCCTTTTACTTCACAGGATCACAGAATCAGTCAGGGTTGGAAGGGACCACAAGGATCATATAGTTTCAACCCCCTGCCATGGGCAGGGACACCTTACCCTAGAGCAGCCTGGCCAGAGCCTCATCCAGCCTGGCCTTAAACACCTCCAGCAATGGGGCCTCAACCACCTCCTTGGGTAACCCATTCTAGGCTCTCACCACTCTCATGCTGAACAACTTCCTCCTCACGTCCAGGCTGCATCTTCCCACTTCCAGCTTTATTCCATTCCCTTTAGTCCTCTCACTCCCTGATTGCCTAATAAGTCCCTCCCCAGCTTTTTTTGTAGGCCCTCTTCAGATACTGAAAGGTGACAAGAAGGTCACTTGGGAGCCTCCTCTTCTCCAGACTGAACAGCTCTAACTCTTTCAGTCTGTCCTCACAGCAGAGCTGCTCCAGCCCGCCGAGCACCCTTGTGGCCCTTCTCTGGACATGCTCCAGCATGTCCACGTCCCTCTTGTAATAGAGGCTCCAGAACTGGATGCAGTACGCCAGGTGGGGTATCAGCAGAGTAGAGGGGGAGAATCACCTCCCTCGACCTCCTGGCCATACTTCTGCTGATGCAGACCAGTCTGGCCCTCTGGGCTGCAAGTGAACACTGCTGGCTCATGATGAGCTTCTTGTCCAGCAGCATCCCCAAATTCCTCTCCTCAGGGCTGCTCTCCAGCCAGTCACTGCCCAGCCTGGATTTGTGCTTTGGATTGCCCTGACCCAGATGCAGCACCTTGTCCTTGGTCTTGCTGAACCTCCAGAGGTGGGCTTGTGCCCACCTTTCCAGCCTGTCCAGGTCCCTCTGGATGGCATCCCTGCCCTCCAGCCTGTCTGCTGCACCACACAGCTTGATATCGTCAGCAAACTTGCGGAGGACACCAAGCTGTGTCCTCCAGCAAACTTCATGTTGCACTTCTTGGCTATTTCTGTAAGACGAGGTAATGTATTTGTCTCTGCAGCATACTGATGTTCTAATTCATGGTCTCTGCAAAGCGAACTTCTTTGTTTTCCCTTTTTAAATGTTTTTAAGCCTGTGTTTCACAATACAATGCTGGTCTTGGTATTTTCCAAAGGTTTCATTCAGTCTACCTTTTAGCAATTCTTTTTATCCTTTTATGTCTTTCATATCTGAATAGTTTCCCTTTTTTGTAATCTCTGTTTTCTATTCTTTGTAAGCTGTCCAAGGAAACTTTACATTTCCTTTTACAGATGTTTTATTATCTCAGTAATTCACTGTAGCCTTTTCCTCATGGTTTGGAGTTGTCTCCACCTTTAGGTGTTTTGCTGTTTGTTCTGAATTACAGTCCTAGAAATTTCTCTGCTTTTCATTTTTAGAAATTAGAGTATCAGCTAAGCTCTGTATTTTAAAAGCCTTCTAATTTAAACAAAGCTCATACTTGACTAAATGTGAATACTTAATTTTATAGCTAGTTTCTCTGTATGTGCTCCTTGCTACTAAAAATAAGTTGAAAATTACATAAATGTCTGTTGATTTAGTAATTATTTACTGAAAAAATGTTGGCTATCATCTCCAGGTAATAGGAACCCTACTGTTTGTAGCATGTATTTTAGTTCTTTCTTCAGACTTTGACTGTTTGTTATATCATTAGTAGCTACAACTACATCAATGCCCTTACTTTTGTTGCACTCTGATGTGATTTTTTGATAGGTCTGTTTCAGTTCTGCCTAACAATTCACCAACTTTTTGGTTTTGCAATACCTGAGATCATAGAATCATAGAATCACCCAGGCTAGAAAAGACCTTCAAGATCATCCAGTACAACCTATCACCCAGCCCAATCCAGTCAACTAGACCATGGCACTAAGTGTCTCATCCAGTCCTCTCTTGAACAGCTCCAGGCCCAGTGACTCCACTACCTCCCTGGTCAGCCAATTCCAATACCAAGCACTCTGTCTGTAACGAGCTTTCTCCTAACTTCCAGCCTACATCCAGACACTAGTGGTGTTCCCCAAGGATCAGTGCTAGGCCCAGTCCTGTTCAACATATTTATTGATGATCTGGACAAGGGGATTGAGTCCAGCATCAGTAAGTTTGCAGATGACACCAAGCTAGTAGCAGGTGTTGATCTGCTGTGCTGGTGGAGGTCTAGGCTGGATGTTAGGAGGAAGTTTTTGCCAGAGGGAGTGATTGGCATTGGAATGGGCTGCCCAGGGAGGTGGTGGGGTCACCGTCCCTGGAGGTGTACAAGAAAAGCCTGTCTGAGGCACTTAGTGCCATGGTCTGGTTGAATGGATAGAGCTGGGTGATAATTTGGATTGGATGATCTTGAAGGTCCCTTCCAACCTGGTTGATTCTATGATTCTATGATTTTATACCTTCTCCAGCACAACTTGAGACTGTGTCACCTTGTTCTATTGATGGTTGCCTGGGAGAAGAGACCAACCTCCACCTGACTACAACCTCCTTTCAGGTATTTGTAGGCAGCAACGAGGTCTTCTCCAGGCTAAACACCCCCAGCTCCCTCAGCTTCTCCTCACAGGGCTGTGTTCCAGGCCTTTCACCATCTTCATTGCCCTCTGCACATGTTCTAGCATCTCAACATCTCTCTTGAATTGAGGAGCCCAAAACTGGACACATTGCTCAAGGTGTGTCCTGAACAGTGTTGAGTACAGGGGCAGAATAACCTCCCTTCACATTACAATAATGTGTGAATAAACTGTACAGGAAAGAGCCAAATAGATGTAAGCAGTAAAGCTGGTATTTATTCCTCTATCTGAAAATGTGTATAGCCTCCTAGATGTCTTGTTCATTTTACATTCATATGCCAATAATCTGCTACATTTTATCTGACAGTAAAAGAAAATAATATTCCTAATCCTGAAAGCTTTTCAACAATTAGAATTTCCACGAATTTTCTTCTTTTTTTTTTTTTTTTGAGGAAACTTTACTTTTAAAACCATGTAGGTATTAGCTTAACCTTGGTACATATGCCTAGCCAGAGGCTAAGGAAAGAAAAGTTCACTATTAAATGACTCATTAATCAGCTTTAAATCTGATGAATAATACTTTACAACCTCTTTGACATATGGTAGGGTGTGCAGCAAGTTTGGCATAATAGTTTCACTTAATAAACACCTGATTAGCATTGTTTAACAGGTTTGGATTGCATGAAAACAGTAAAATGACTACATTCTATCTAGTTAATTCCTCATTAGCAGCCTTATATTCACCGTGTTTGACAGACTGTATACTGGCTTTGACACAAGGTGACCTCTTGCATGGGCCCGTTCATCACCTTCACTCTGTCATAAACGGAAACAGTATAAATGCCAATATGAATGCACCATCACCAGAGATTTTTGAGAATTGGAATCCATCTGGTACTATAAAGGTTATTTTTTCAACCTTATCATTACAGACACAATGAAATTATATCAAGTAATGGGCAAAAATGTAGTTGCAGTAAAATGTCTGGGAGGAGAATTCTATTTAATAGGTGTTGTAAAAGCTTTAATTTTGCAGTATGTAATTCATTTCATAAAGTAGGGAAAACTTATTCTAACTTAGAGATGCATTGTTCTTAGATTTTAAACAAATATGAAAATATTACTCAGGTTAAAAGCTTTGGAGAATCCTATACTGCTATGATTGGCAGCAATGCATTTCAAAAACATATTTCCTTTTTACACTGAAGAGTGATCAGAGCTCGACGGCTTTTTCACTTTATTTCCTCCCAGTGGGGTTTATCCAGGAGCTAATCACATCCAGACTGGTTATGTGGACAAGACAAGAAATTAAACTTAAATGAGTGGAGAATCTAACCTAGTAGAGCTATTCTCCAGTATTATCCTAACATCTCTCCTGATGTGTACTCCATGTAACAAAGCATAATGCCATATCAGGCAGCGCAGTGGTCTTAGAGGATTAGTCACCACCACCTGCCACGTGTTAACATCTACAAGGTAGGAAATATCTCCTGCAGATATTCTACTGATTGAAGGTAAAGCGAATTTAATGAATGAGAAGAAACCCCATTACCAGTCTTTATCATGAAAACTTTGACTAAATATTCTGTCGTCCGTGATATGTTGTTTCTGAACTAAACGTAACTGCTACTGGAAATGCAATGGTAAAATATACAGTTCAGCTCATTCTGCCTGCAATGAAAAACACAACACTTCCTACAGAAATTATGGTCAGCTGGTAAATTGGAAAAGACACAACAGTCATCAGAAAAATCTAGTGGTTAAAGTAAACTCAAAGGAAATGAAAGAATGAGGTCTGAGCTCTGTGGCCTCTAATTATAGAATCATAGAATCAACGAGGTTGGAAGAGACCTCCAAGATCATCCAGATCATCATGGCCACCCAGGCACACTGCTGGCTCGTGTTCAGCTACTATCTACCAGTACCCCCAGGTCCTCTTCTTCCTGGCTGCTCTTCAGCCACTCTGTCCCCAGACTGTAGCGCTGCATGGGGTTGTTATGGCTAAAGTGTAGAACCCTGCACTTGGCCTTGTTCAATCTCATCCCTTTTTGCTCTCTGCCTCCCCATCCAGCCTGTCCAGGTCCCTCTGCAGGGCTCTCCTACCCTCCAACAGGTTCACACCTGCTCCTAGCATGGTGTAATCTGCAAACTCACTGATGCTGGACTCAATCATCTCATCCAGATCATCAATAAAGATATTCAACAGGACTGAGCCCAACACTGATCCTTGGGGAACACCACTAATGACAACTGCCAAGTAGATGTGGCACCATTCACCACCACTCTCTTGACCCAGCCCTCCAGCCAGTTCTTGACCTATACCAGAGTGAGTCTGTCCAAGCTACAAGCTGCCAGCTTTGCCAGAAGCTTGTTGTGGCAGATGATGTCAAAGGCTTTGCTGATCCTAGTCCTCAGGAGAGATTATTGCCCTTCAATCCTAAAACTGTCTATTCTACTACCTCTCATGAACAAATGGAGATGCCTAATGAAAGGAAAAGAAAAATCAGTATCTAAAACAGAGTAATCAAAGATTCTCCTTTTGGAGCCTAAAGGGAAAAAAAATCTTCTGATATGACTTAAAAGCCTAAATCAACATTTACTTGCTCAAATATTCAGTTCCTCTGAAGTCAATGTTGCAATTCCTCCATTCAATATATTCAGACCTAAGAGTGCCCAAAGAGAGTACTCAAATATATGCTGCTGTGTCTCACCTTCCTCAAATGCCTGTGTAGAAAGCTAAAACAGTTGTACATGAAATAAAATGAGTGGTGGCAGCAGAAATTCCCAGTGCAGGAAAAGAAGATGAATTTACTGTCTTATGAAGATTTCCTTTTGTTCTCTGGTGAAGTCCTTTGTGCTCCAGAAGAGGCCGAGTAATTTAGCATGTAAGATCTTGTCCAAATTTAGAGTACACAATTTTATTTCACAACAGTGATTGTTTCAGCCCTGAGGAGTCTCAGTATCATCAATAATCTTCAGGAATTCAACCTAACGAAGAGAGACAATGTCAAGAATGGTCACTAAATCCTGCTTATCTTTGTCCACATGATTACTTTAATTAATTTGATTGAGATTAATTATCTTAGTAGGGTGGATATCATGGCCCAATACGTATGCACAGCACTTTGCCTTCAAGTCCATATTATTTCCATCTGTCTTGACTATCCACACCAGTCTGGAATTGTTAATAATTTCCTACTGGTATGTCAAATACCAGAGTTAATACATACTAGAGTAAAGAGCCCATTTCTACAAAAGATTTTGAGGCAAGAGTTATCTAAACATAATCACTGCTAGACCATACAAAATAGGTTAAAATACCCATTTGAAACTAAGATACACATTTAAGTATGGTGTATTATCTTGTATATCTGGTTTTTAAATGCCACTTTAATCCCTGAATATGGAGAAACAATTATAAGACAGGATACTCAGTCCATTTATATGGAATCTGATGGTTGTTTATTGTTCTGACCTTGCAATTTACCAGTTACATATTGTTATGGACGCAGGGAATTAATGTGGCCGAGTTGGGAATTTATATAAAAGACAGAGTTATTTTGTTTCCCCAAAAACCCACCCCCAAAACTATATACAGAAATTAATTTAGTTTTAATCAGCAGGTTCTTAGTTGGTTGAGAATATCTGTGTACAGATGCCACAGGTAGGCTTGACTATTTTAGAAGTCAGAAGTTGGAAAAGGCTTGAGCTATTAAATATAGCATCCCCAATATCAAGATAGGCTGAGCCAAAGCTACTCACAGCAGAATCAGGCTGGCTTGAATGGAAGGGCGGTCCAAAGGCTTGTCCCTGCGGGTCTTTCAGAAGCCTCCGAGGGTCACTAAGAGCTATAAAGCTGCACAAAGGAGGTGCTTAAGGCGGACGCAGTCCTTTGGAGCTTGTCTTTCGGAGTGTCAGGGGCTCCTTGTGGAGAAGCTATCCAGGCCGGGGGAAAGAACTCCAAGGCAGGAACGAACTCCATGGCAGGAACACCCCAAGGCGGGAACCCCAAAGCGGGAAGTCCCCCCAATATTTATACCCTTCCTAGACAAAGAGCTGAGTTACCACTTCCTAGGCATGAAGAACACACAGCCAATCCCCAGCCGAGTCCAGCGCAGGCCCAGCACGGGGCACCCTTCATGCCAGAAGGGTCCTTTGCCCATGCAGGGCAGGGGAGGGGAACAGGTCTTTTCACGCCTTTTTCCTCTCCCATTCAAACCACAATGGGAGAGGAATTTTGGGGTATACAGGACACTCCAGGACACATGTGAAATTTGTCATTATTTAATTGTAAATGTAGAGTTATTTACAAACTCAAATGTAAGTTCCTAAGAACTACAAAATTCAGAACAAAATAGTATAGAGCATTCAGGCACATATGTCTTTGGAAGTAGTCCTTTAGACAACTTTCCTGCAGCGCTAGCAAAAGTACAAAGAAAGTTGCTGTGCCTACAGAAACATTATTGTTGAACACAGCCTTATAGTTTAAGCAATTGTTTCTGACAGGTCATAGTAATGTAGAAGAGTCACTTGAAGCATAAGTTCATTTAGTCATGTCCAGTTCATACACGTCAGACACAAAGCTGACCTACAAAAAACACATTTAAATGGGAGTTTGCTGATTTCCTCCAACTGAGGTCTAGGATCTTGATTATTAACGTTGGTTTGTGATTATGTTTAGAAATGACAAAGGTTATTTTGATCTAATTTTAAGGGTAAAAATTTTACCTGACTCAGTTCAAAATATACATTAAAGGGAAAGTGTTGTTTATCAGAATTAGTTTATCCTCTATCACAATCAGTGGAATATAAGGTTCTTTTTACTATGCTTCTTACTTGGACAAGGACTTGGAGGTATTGAATCATAGCATCATTGAATCAGTCAGGGTTGGAAAGGACCACAAGAATCATCTAGTTCAAACTCCCCTGCCATGGGAAGGAACATCCTACCCTAGATCAGGCTGGCCACAGCCTCATCCATCCTGGCCTCAAACAACTCCAGGGATGGGGCCTCAACCACCTCCCTGGGCAACCCATTCCAGGCTCTCACCACTCTCATGCTGAACAATTTCCTCCTCACCTCCACTCTGAACCTACCCATTTCCGGATTTTCTCCATTCTCACTCCTTGATTGCCTAAAAAAAATCCCTCCCCAGCTTTTTTGTAGGCCCCCTTCAGATACTGGAAAGCCACAATCAGGTCATCTGAGAGTCTTCTCTTCTCCAGACTGAACAGCCCCAACTCTTTCAGTCTGTCCTCATAGCAGAGCTCCTCCAGCCCTCTGATCATCCTCGTGGCCTTTCTCTGGACATGCTCCAGCATGTCCGTATCCTTCTCGTAGTGAGGGCTCTAGAACTGGATGCAGTACTCCAGGTGGGGTCTGACCAGAGCAGAGTAGAGAGAGAGAATCACCTTCCTCGACCTGCTGGCCACACTTCTCCTGATGCAGCCCAATTTACTGATATTAAAGATGTAACCTCACAATGAAATATTGGAGATGTTTAGATAAAGACAGATGAAGCAATAGAAACTCTCTCATAGTATCTGAGAGATGGCAAAACAAAAGATTATTTCATGTTCATCACCTAGTATTTAGACTTGCTTAAATCCAAACGGTTCCATTCAAAGTTCTTTTATTGGAATTGTTACATTTTTATAAGTTTTCAAGGTAATTTGCCACCATATAAAACATTCTGATGAAAAGCAATGAAAAAGTAGTTTCTGTGAATTTAGGAATATTAATATGTATGTACAATGTTAGTAGAATAGAATTCTTTAGCTTGGAAAAGACCTTTAATATCATCAAGTCCAATCATCAGCCTAATACTCTCAGGTCCTCCAGCGCCACATCTACGTGGCTTTGAAAGCCCTCCAAGGATGGGACACGACCATTGCGCTAGGCAGACTGAGTCGGGCCTTCACAACCCTTTTGAGATGGTTTGGGTGTTACCTGCTCCCCCACACTTGTGAAAATCATCCAGACTAGACTCAGTCGATCTGGAAATTGCAGAATGAAGCTATATTTACAGCTCAGCACAATATACAAGCAGGTATTTACAATATCTACAGCTATAGACAGAAATATAGAAGTTCAAAAAAATTAATACAGAAACACAACAGCCCTCCCAGAAACCAGACTCCCCAGGAGGGGCTCCCAACCACCCTTCCACCTTCTCCCCACTCCTCTAACTTACCCCAGACTTTGTCTTATGTTTAAAGGTGAGTTTGGAGGGTCGGTCAGGGGGATTAGGAAGCAGATAGATTAGTCACACAGACAGCAGGTTAGGTTAGAGAGAAGTTCATGCAACCCCAGAGACAGAGAGAGACTCTCTTATCTGTATTTATGTTCTTGGACCAGATATCAAAAGTTCAGAAGTTTTAACATGGTTTTGGAAAGAATTTTGGAAATTATGTTTTATTTTAATTCTTTCATAGTCTATTTTTTTTTCATTTTCTGCTCTTCAATATGAGAATCCACCATCACATTATTATATCTGCAAATAATTACATTCACAATAACTGTCACTACAAATGATACTATTTGATTATCTGATTAAATTATAGGTATCTACACAAATAAATCACACAGCAACATTTTCTCATTTACACTAACATTGAATTGTACATTTTTTTTGTGGGAGAAGTGTTGCTTTTCTGATACTGGAGGCTACAGAAGTATTTATGAGTTATTGTACAATCTTAGAATCATAACATGGAAATGCAAAATCTTAACTGCTGTCTAAAACTTGCACCAGTGACTGTTAATTGTAAAGATAGAAAGGATGAAAATAAACTCTTTTTTTTTGTTGTTTTGTACATTTATTTTGCATGCATTTCCTAAAAAAATATAAAAGCTGGTGAGAGACCTGGAGCACAGCCCTGTGAGGAGAGGCTGAGGGAGCTGGGGGTGTGCAGCCTGCAGAAGAGGAGTCTCAGGGGTGACCTCATTGCTGTCTACAACTACCTGAAGGGAGGTTATAGCCAGGTGGAAGTTGGTCTCTTCTGCCAGACAATCAGCAACAGAACAAGGGGGCACAGTCTCAAGTTGTGCCAGGGGGTCTAGGCTGGATGTTAGAAGGAAGTTCTTGCCAGAGAGAGTGATTGGCATTGGAATGGGCTGCCCAGGGAGGTGGTGGAGTTGCCGTCTCAGGAGGTGTTCAAAAATAGCCTGGCTGAGGCACTTAGTGCCATAGTCTAGTGGATTGGCTAGGGCTGGGTGCTAGGTTGGACTGGATGATCTTGGAGGTCTCTTCCAATCTGGTTGATTCTATGATAAACATGAAGTTGCATTTTTATTTTTCACTCAACAATGTTCAGCATTTAGGTAGCATCAAATCAATGCACAGATATGTAAATGTCTTCTTCAAAATGAATTATGAAGCATTCACCTAAGAAAGATAGGTTACTTTATAAAGTGATGCAAAATCTTGGACCAGACACATTTAGCATTTAAGTTCACATTGCTTATGCATTTTGGCTTCCCTGAGGTGCAGTTGCTCTATACAAACACATTTATAAACAGGGAAATCCTAATAGTCTGCTATTTCTTCAGTCAAGCATGAAGAGAATGGAAAGTGTTAACCAATACTGCTGTGAACAAGAACATCATTTTTTTTTTTAAGTATTCCTGTTAAAAACAAAGAAGTAAGAAAATATCCACAAACTCATTTTCCTTCCTGACAATCCTGTACCTCAACTATTTTCCTTTCGTTCTCAATTTACCTCCACTCATTCCAGATTAACCAAAGTACAACCCTCTATCTTGCACAAGTCTAGCTGTGTCATTCCTCTTCTTTTCCATATCTGTAAAGTATTCTTTCATGTGTTTTGAGTGGGTTTGGGGATTTTTTTTGTTTAGTTTGTTTGTTTCTTTGGATTTTGGGGTTGCTTTGTTTGTTTTGGGTTTTGTTTGTTTGTTTGTTTTTCTCCTTTCCCTGACATTGCTTAATCCAAGTTCCTTCTCTAGTTATAGAATCATAGAATCAGTCAGGGTTGGAAGGGGCCACAAGTATCATCTAGTTCCAACTACCCTGCCATGGGCAGGGACCTCCCACCCTACATCAGCCTGGCCAGAGCCTCGTGCAGCCTGGCCTTAAACACCTCCAGAGATGGGGCCTCAACCACCTCCCTGGGCAACCCATTCCAGGCTCTCACCACTCTCATGCTCAACAACTTCCTCTTCACATCCACTCTGAACCTACCCACCTCCAGCTTTGCTCCATTCTCACTCCCTGATGGCTTAAAAAGTTCCCCCCCAGCTTTTTTTGTAGGCCCCCTTCAGATACTGGAAAGCCACAAGAAGGTCACCTTCCAGTATCTGGAAAGTCAACTTTTCTTATTAAAATTTCTTATTTTAACCATATTCTTTAAAGGAATCAGTACTAAATATTCATATGTACTAAATATTAAGAACAGTTTAGTACATATTAAGAATATGTACTAAGAATATTAGGAATCACAGAATCATAGAATGTGTCAGGATTGGAAGGGACCACAAGGATCACCTAATTCCAAGCCCCCTGCCATGGCCAGGAAAACCCTACCCTAGATCAGCCTGGCCACAGCCTCATCCAGCCTGGCCTTAAACACTTCCAAGGACAAGGCCTCAACCACCTCCCTGGGCAACCCATTCCAGGCTCTCATCACCCTCATGGTGAAGAACTTCCTCCTCACATCCAGCCTGAAAGAATAAGTACTTAAGAATATGCTCTAAATATTAAGAACTGTTGCTGTTCCAGAATGCATCAAGAGCACTTTTAAAAGTATTTTTATTTCTTAATTATGGTTTTTCTTTTGCTCTGTGGAAGTGCAAGAATTCAAAGTCTATGTAGTATGTCCAGTATTTCAAGTAAAAGACAATGGTTCTAATGTAAAATTCATGCACAGAATAATGCCCCTCAATCTAGTACTTAAAGAAAATATCCATAGTTACTTTTACCAAACTTATGTCTTGCCAGTTCTAAAGTAGCCACAATAATTTGCAGTGCAAAAAATTAGTTTTGAAAGAGCTAAAAACTTTTTGGTTTTTTTTTTTTTTTTAATTTTCACAGAATGTCTTTATTATTGATTCGTCTGCTTTGTTATAATTTACAGAATAAAACATGAAATGTGATAAACATCTAATAAAAATGGAATTTAAGTTCTTACCAATGCTGTGTCTTTTTTTCCATGAAGTTCATAGTCATCCATCTTGAACCCAAAGCATGTAGCAAGACATAGGTAGAAGTATATTAAATCTGACAAATGACCTCCCGCATGCAAAGGAGGAAATAAAGATTCATTCTCTGTGTTTGTGAGATCATTTTGATGAAGGGAAGGCTAATTGAGGATGACATATATTCTAAATCTAATTCAAATCAGCATTTTTACATGAAGACTCATCACATTTCCAGTGGTACACTCTACCATAAAACAGCTTAGTAAAGACATTCTGAATTTGATTCTGGAAATTTTTTTGAATGCTTCATCAGAACTGACATTTTTAGTGGTAATGAGTTACCAGTCTTAGTACAAACGAGATACCTGTGGTTTTTTTGTATCACTTATAACAAGAAGCTGTTGGAGCGAGTCCATAGGAGGGCCATGAAGACGATCTGGAAGCTTGGAGCACTCCTACGAAGACAGGCTGACAGAGCTGGAGTTTTTCAGCCTGGAGAAGAGAAAGCTCCAGGTAGACATCAGATCAGCCTTCCAGTATCTAAAAGGGGCCTACAAGAAATCTGGAGGGAAACTTTTTATGAGACTGTGTAGTGATAGTTAGAGCTTTAAACTAAAAAGGGTAGATTTAGGTTAGATAAAAGCATGGACTTTTTTCCTTTGAGGCTTCTGAGACACCAGAATATGTTGCCCTGAGAGATTATGTATGCGTAATCCCAGAAGCATTTAAAGCCAGTCTGAATGGAGCTTTGAGCAATCTGGTCTAGTGCAAGATGTCCCAGTCAATGGCAGATTATTTATAAGGTCCCTTGCAAACAAAGCCATTCAATGATTCTGTGATTAACGTAACTGATAGTATGATATTTTATTTATACTACTTCATTTTCTCTCACACAATGATCACTCAGCCTTCTCTCCATCATAAAAAATCCCAAACAACAAAACAAAACAAACAAAAAAACCACAAAACCCAAACTAAAACCCCAAACAAACCAACCAAAACCTTCGGGTTACTTTAGCATAGCACTGCTCTAGAGGTGGCTGAGTACCAAAGTATAGAAATATTGTCATACTACTTGTGGAAATCATTTTCCTTGAAAATTGTAATACTTTAAAACTGTACTATAAAATCTGGGAAATTCAATATTCATACCTCCACAATACAGCATATGAGAGGAGCTCAGACTTGCCATTTCATGCATTGGAGAGCAGCACACTAAAAGCACTACACGAATATTGAAAGAAGATTGAATTTCATGTAATTACATCTTCAGCATTATGAAAGCATTACAGAATCATTGAATCAGCCAGGTTGGAAGAGATCTCCAAGATCATCCAGTCCAACCTAGCACCCAGCCCTAGCCCATCAACTAGGCTGTGGCACTAAGTGCCCNCATTCCAGTATCTCAACACCTCTCTTGAATTGAGGAGCCCAGAACTGGACACAGCACTCAAGGTGTGGCCTGACCAGTGTTGAGTACAAAGGAAGAATAACCTTCCTTGTCCTACTGGCCACACTGTTCCTGATTCAGGCCAGGATGCCATTGACTCTCTTGGCCACCTGGGCACACTGCTGGCTCATCTTCAGCCTACTATCTACCAGTACCTCCCACATCCCTTTCCTCCTGGCTGCTCTCCAGCCACTCTGTCCTCAGCCTGTAGTGCTGCTTGGGGTTGTTGTGGCCAAAGTGTAAAACCCTGCTCTTAGCCTTGTTTAATCTCATCCCACTGGCCTCTGCCCATCCAGCCAGCCTGTCAAGGTCTCTCTGCAGGGCTCTCCTACTCTCCAATAGATCAACACCTGCTCCTAGCTTGGTGTCATCTGCACACCTACTGATGTTGGGCTCAATCCCCTCATCCAAATTATCAATAAGGATATTGAACAGGACTGTGTCTGTTACATGGGACTGTGACCTCAGCACAAATATTCAGAAAAATAACATAAAAAGTAAAGGAGGAGTGGAACATACAAAAAAAATTAAAAATGGGCAATTATGTCTACACTTTGTCAGTTGTGAATGATGGCTCTATGAAGGCTCTTGGCCAGAAAAGATAGCTAAAAGCTGTAGTGAAGAAAGAACCTCTTCAAGTAACATCGGGGAATGCAGAAGAGGTGGTATCGATATATGCTGTTAAGGGTTCGCTCATGCAGAGATAGTTACATTTAGTGTGTGCTTAGTAACTGCTGTGAAATGTTACTTTTATATTGCAATACAAAACATATGCCTGTTATCACAGAGTCACAGAGTCACAGAATTGTCAGAGGTGAAAGGGACCTCAAGGATCAGCTAGTTCCAACCCACCTGCCATGGGCAGGGACACCTTTCACTGAATCAGGTTGCTTAAAGCCACATCCAGTCTGGCCTCAAAAACATCTAGGAGTGATTGGGACTTCCATCACCTTCCTGGGCAGCCTCCCAGTGTCTCACCACCCTTATGGTGAAAAACTTCTTCCTAGTGTCTAAACTAAATCTACCCTTTAGCTTGGATCCATTCCCCCTAGTCTTATCACTACCTGGCACCCTAAAAAGTCCCTCCCCAGCTTTCTTGTGGGCCCCCTTCAGATATTGAAAGGCCACAATAAGTTTTCCTTGGAGTCTTCTCTTCTCCAGACTGAACAGCCTCAAGTCTCTCAAGCAGTCTTCATAGTAGAGGTGCTCATGGCTCTTCTCTGGACAGGTTGCAGCATGACCATATCTTTCTTGTGATAATGTTTCAGAACTGGGTGCAGTACTCCAGGTGACATCTCACAAGAGCAATGCAGGGGGGAAGAATCACCTCCCCCATCTACTGGCCACACTTCTCTTGGTGCAGCTCAGGAGACGGTTGGTTCTCTGGGCTGCAAGTGGTCACTGGCTGCTCATACTGAGCTTCTCATCCACCAGTGCTCTCAAGTCTTCAGAACTGTCCTTCAAGACAGTCACTGCTCAGACTATATCGGTGCCTGGGATTGCCCTGACCCAGATGTAGGACCCTGCATTTGGTCTTGTTGAACCTCATGAGATTGGCATGGGCCCACCTCTCCAGGATGTCAAGGTCCCTCTGGATGGCACCCCTGCCCTCCAGTGTGTCAGCCACACCACACAGATTGGTGTTGTTGGTGAACTTGCTGCAGGTGCACTCAACGCCACTGTTCATTTTCGTGGAAGATAAATGTCCTGGCTTGCCCAGGCATGATCCCATGGTCCCTTTCTCTCTGCTAGGGTTGGGGGAAGCAGAGTGCAGAGAGAAGACAAAAGGCTTGGAGACACCCACTTTGACGGTCCAAGACTTGCCCAGACTTTTTCCTTCCTAACAAGGGAAAGCAAGCTCCTGACTTCACCCAATATGGTCAGGTTTGGCAAAGTGCCGTTCTGATTGGTGAGTCTCTGTGGCAAAGGGGCCATTACATTCAGGCAAACAATAAACAGCCTTTTGCCACATGTCTGTGCTGCTTTTGCCTGCTTTGCTCTGCCGCATTATGCTCTGCTTTGCCTGCAATGACTTTCAAGACGCTGACAGATCTCCCTTCAAGTGTTAGAGTACTGTCTGATTCCTTTTGTGAGTAAATATTCAAGGTCTCTTTGTAAGAAATTCTGTAACTAGATTCTATTGTGCCTTCTGCCTTAGCAGCAGAAAGGAGCCTCTTGTGTCCCTTAGTGGGCAAGTAGTATCATTGAAACTAAGAACCTCTTTCAGTTCAATTGAGTTTAATGTTTGCATTTGCTGGTTATTTCTTAAGTGTTCTAGGTTGCCTCTTCCCTGTGTGTATAAATATCCAAACTAAGTGTTTCAAACACTGTAAATAAGTTTTCTGGTGAGATTTAATGTTGATAAACAATTTCATAGTTGTTAACAATCTTCACCTGCATATCAAAATTAATATTGATTATGAATTTTGCATAATTCATAGAATCATAGAATCATAGAATGGTTTAGGTTGGAATGGATGGAATGGAATGGACCTCAAGGACCATCCAGTTCCAACCGCCTGCAATAGGCAGGGACACCTCCCACTAGAGCAGGCTGCTCAAGGCCTCATCCAGCCTGGCCCTAAACGCCTCCAGGGAGGAAGCATCCACAACCTCCCTGGGCAACCCGTTCCAGTGTCTTACCACCCTCACTGTAAAGAACTTCCTCCTAACACCAGTCTACATCTCCCCTCTTCCAGCTTAAACCCATTCCCCCTCGTCCTGACATTATTAGACCTTGTCAATAGTCCCTGATTCGTAACATCTATGTTGCTGACAAAGATGTTAAACAAGAGTGGTCCCAGTACTGATCATTGAGAGACTCCACTTGTCACTGGGCTCCTCTTGGACATGAATCTGTTGACAGCCACTCTTTGAGTGCAGCTCTCAAGCCAGTTCTTTATCTACTGTACATCCATCAAAATCATATTTTACCATCTTGGAGATCAGGATGTTATGTGGGACAGTGTCAGAGGTTTTGCTCAGGTCCAGATAAATGATGTTGGCTGCTCTCTCCTCATCTATTGATTTTGTCATCTTGCATAGAAGACTACCAGGTTTGTAAGGCACAATTTGTCGTGTTGATATACCACAGCAAACATGAAGGTCTGAGACGGTGCTTTTGGGGCTGCAATTAGTGTTGATTTCTTCTTCATCTTTATTTGATCATCTTTTAACCAGAGGAACTCTTTAAAATAAATGAATAATCAATTATTTATTTTCTTAGATTCAGGTCATGTAAGTCAGGGAATCATGTCTAATAAAAAATAATAAAAAGGAAACAAACAAAACCATAACCTAAGCTCTTTTCTTTGAATAAACAATAGTATATGCTTAAAAATAATGTTACTTGACTCCTGTAAGGCACTTCCCACTCATACTGGACAAATTAACTGGAAAGAAGTACCATCTAGTGGATATTCCCACAGAAAAGTCAAATTGCACCAAGGTAGATTACTTGTGTAGATATTTTCCTGTGCAGTCACTTTAGAATTTTTGTCATCATCTGCTCAATCCACTGCTAGCAATTTTGGAGCAAAAGGACCACTGAAGTATATAACTCAGGCCCTGTTGCTTGTAGTGACTGTATTCTTCCATTAAGACTTATTCTTGGCAGAAAGAACTATGTGGGATAATTATATCAAAAGGTAGTATGCAGTGTTCAATTTGAAAAGTAAAGAGCATTGTTTGACTGCTACCTAGCATACCTCTGATAATATAAGAAATGTTTATATCAACAGGCAGTGATATTACATCTTTTTAATTTGTTGTTAAATTCAGATCTCTCAGTAAGCACAGCTTAACTAGACAATATGCAGAAAGAACTCAAGCACGAGTTCAAAGCTAGGTGGTACTCTAGATTGAGGTCACCACTTACATAAATAGATTTCCAAACATTTTTAGCCAGGTTAGTTGCTGCTGTATAGGATTGCAGCATCATAAATGCAGTAAAAACCAGCACAAATATATAAACTAGCTGGTCTCTGGATTTCCCATCTAATGAAACAATGCACACATTTATGTGTAGACAAATAATGGAGTTAATACTCAAAAGCATATATATATATACAAGAATATTGAAGAAGCAGTTGATTGAGGACTTTTTTTTTAAAGAAGACAAACTGCTTGGCCCACTACTCATTTTATCCTGAGTTATTGCAAAAGTTTTCTTCTGTTTTAGTTGCAACAATAGTAGGTAGAGCTATTGATATGTTAAAACAACCTCCCCAAAACTAGAATCATAGAATCATCCAGGTTAGAAGAGACCTCCAAGATCATCCAGTCCAACCTAGCACCCAGCCCTGGCCAATCAACTAGACCATGGCACTAAGTGCCTCAGCCAGGCTTTTCTTCAACTCCTCCAGGGATGGCGACTCCAGTACCTCTCTGGGCAGCCTATTCCTATGGCAAATCACTCTCTCAAGTGAACTAACTAATGCTAGTTGCAAGTAATTTGCCTCTTTCAGAATGTACAGATGATTGAAAAGGGGGAAAGTTTGCTTACATTCATGGCATCTTCATATCAGCAACTAAATTAAATCTTATGTAAACAACAATTTCATTTAGTTTGACTTTATGGGAGTTGTGGCAGTACAAGAAATAATTCTGTATCAGGGACTGTAGAAAAGAGGAACTATTAACTCTGATTTTTATCTGTAGAGCAGAAAAGTGGAAATCTCATTTATAAAATTCCTTTTTTTTTTTTTTCATAATAACATTCCAATGTATTTTCATTTATATATGAGTTATTGGCAGAGTGTTGAATCCTGTGGGGAAAAAATAGTTAAAAGAATTGTTAGAATAAAAAAAAAAAAAAGATTTTCTTTTAAGCACCAAGTAAAATTTCATGACTTTACTAGAGCCATCTGTGAAATCAGGATAATTAATGTCTGTTTTTTGCTGATATCTCAGTTTGAAAGATGATTTCTTGCTATTCAGGTGGTCTGTTTGCCAAAGCACTAGTCTCTGGGTTGGAAAGTATAATTTTTAAGTTACATTTTGTCATTACAGAACATCTGTTTCCTTTATAAGAAGAAAAATATTCCTTGCCACTTCCAAGTAAAGCCCTTTTTATTGTAATTTTCCCCTATGCTAAACTCCTTTTTTGATATGTGTCATCATTAATCATTAGATATTAACTGACTTACCCCTTCACTGTATGCCAACAAGAAAAAAAACCAAACAGAAATTAATGTTGTCTACTTATCTACACAGCTACATTTATAATTCTGTACACACACACTCTCTGTATATATATATTATATAGGTATTATATATATATGTTTACATATCTTTAGTGAATACATATATACACCATATTATAACTTATTGTTGAATTTACCTAGACAATCAGTTTTGAATAAGACAAAGAGGCAAATTCATCAGCAAATCTGCAACAAAAATGTACAGTCATAGAACAGTCTGGATTGGAAGGGACTTCAAAGATCATCCAGCTCCAACCCCCTGCCATAGGCAGGGACACCTCCCACTAGAGCAGGTTGCTCAAGGCCTCATCCAACCTGACCTTAAACACCTCCAGGGAGGAAGCACCCACAACATCCCTAGGCAAACTGTGCCAGTGTCTTACCACCCTCACTGTAAAGAACTTCCTCCTAACATCCAGTCTAAATCTCCCCTCTGCCAGTTTAAACCCATTCCCCCTCGTCCTGACATTACTAGACCTTGTCAATAGTCCCTCCCCAGCCTCCCTGTAGGCTCCCTTCAGATACTGGAAAGCCACTATAAGGTCTTCTTGAATCCTTCTCCAGACTGAAGAGCCCCAACTCTCGTACCCTGTCCTCATAGCAGAGCTGCTGCAGCCCTCTGAGCATCCTCGTGGCCCTCCTCTGGACTTGCTCCAACAGTTCCATGTCCCTCTTGTGCTGGGGGCTCCAAAACTGCACACACTACTCCAAGTGGGGTCTGACGAGAGCAAAGGGGGAGAATCACCTCCCTTGCCCTGATGGCCACACTTCTCTTGATGCAGCCCAGGACACAGTTGGCTGGCTGGGCTGCAGGAAAGGACCTGGAGTTCATGAGTTAAACTGGAACTTTCAAGTAATTATGTTTTCCAATAAATGTGGCTAAACCTTTTGCTTTCTGTATTAAAACCAACAACCAAACAACTATAAAATGCAATTTTGCTGAACTTTATATATATAATAACAATTGCTCAACATCTTTGTGTGTGCCATGGAGAGTGACACTGAGTGCACCCTCAGCAAGTTTGCTGATGACTCCAAGCTGTGTGGTGAAGCAGACACACTGAAGGGAAAGGATCCATCCAGAGGGACCTGGACAGGCTGGAGAGGTGGGCACAAGCCAACCTCATGAGGTTCAAAAAGACCAAGTGCAAGATGCAGTCCTGCATCTGGGTCAAGGCAATGCCAAGCACAAATAGTCTGGGCAGTGACTGGCTAGAGAGGAGCCCTGAGGAGAGAAACTTGGGGGTGCTGCTGGATGAGAAGTTCAACATGAGCCAGAAATGTGCACTTGTAGCCCAGAAAGCCAACCAGATGCTGGGCTGCATCAGCAGAGGTGTGGCCAGCAGGTGGAAGAAGGTGATTCTCCCCCTCTACTCCACTCTGGTCAGATGCCATCTGGAGTACTGCATCCAGTTCTGGAGCCCTCATTACAAGAAGGATGTGGACGTGCTGGAGCATGTCCGGAGAAGGGCCACAAGGACTGAAGCACCTCTGCTATGAGGACAGACTGAAAGATCTGGGGCTGTTCAGTATGGAGAAGAGGAGGCTCCGAGGTGACCTTCTTGTGGCCTTCCAGGATCTGAAGGGGACCTACAAAAAAGCTGGGGAAGGATTTATTAGGCATCAGGGAGTGAGAGGACTAGGGGGAATGGAGCAAAGCTGGAGGCGAGAAGATTCAGAGTGGACGTGAGGAGGAAGTTGTTGAGCATGAGAATGGTGAGAGCCTGGAATGGGTTGCCCAGGGAGGTGTTTGAGGCCCCATTGCTGGAGGTGTTTCAGGCCAGGCTGGATGACGCTGTGGCCAGGCTGATCCAGGGTAAAGTATCTGTGCCCATGGTGGGGGGGTTTGGAACTAGATGATCCTTGTGGTCCCTTCCAATCCTGACTGATTCTATGATTCTATGAAAAAAACACCACAATAAGAACAGAATAACAAAGATGTTTAAGATTAGAAGTGTGAGACACAGAATGGGTATCCAGCAAGTTAGCAATTGTGTCTTGAACCTTTCATCAATTGTTGTTTTGTTGAGAACTCTCTTCTTATTTCAAGTCAGTAGAACTAGATTCAAAGACGTCAGCAGTAAAGGCTGCAAAACATAGGAAACAAAATTTGTAATGAAGTGTTTACCCAGCAGTACAATCCTTTTTTGGCACCTGCAATCTTAACAGAGCTGTTCTGAATCAAAAATAAACTTTTCTCTGTGTGTGCTTAGTGTTCTTTTTGACTCCCACATATTCTCCACCTACATGTCTGTCAGCTCACTCCAGACAGTATTAAACCATAGGTCTTTTTTTTTTTTTTTAATTGAACTCACGAACACATAATTGTATTTTAATGTGATGCCTCACATAACGTTTAAAGAAGGTTATAACCAGTTGCTCCCATGTAGAGTGAAGCAATATGGAGGAAATGGATTGCAGCAGTATGGAAGTCCTGCTGTAGTTCATATGTGTGTTTCCAGCACACTCATTACACCATGTGAAACTGTTTAGTGTCTTTCAACATTTTTTCTTAGCTTTTGGTTCCGTTACCCTGTCTCCACTGCTTTCTCATTAAATACTGCAGTGAGTAGGTTTGTTGTACTTCTTTTATCATCTTGCATCACTCATTTTTTTATTACTTTTTTTTCAGGAAAGTGGTCAAAAGACCAAGCATTTAAAGCACAAAATTTTAGGCCATATGAAGTGCTTAACAATATCACCAAGGGATTTGCCATTGGAATGGGCTGCCCAGGGAGATGGTGGAGTAACTGTCCCTGAAGATGTTCAAGCAAAAAGTGGATGAGGCACTTAGTGCCATGGTCTAGTTGATTGGACAGGGCTGGTTGATAGGTTGGACTGGATGATCTCTTCCAACCTGGTTGATTCTATGATTCTATGAATAGTATTAATAAATACATACTTCCTTTCTGTTGTTTTCTCTTTCTAGAAGATTGCATCTACCTGACATAGAATCATAATCTCAGAATTGTAGAATCAGAATATTTGG
Source organism: Tricholaema leucomelas (assembly GCA_013400475.1). NCBI lineage: Eukaryota > Metazoa > Chordata > Aves > Piciformes > Lybiidae > Tricholaema lacrymosa > Tricholaema leucomelas. The sequence continues at coordinate 8,834 of WAAF01010248.1, read as the reverse complement.
GGTTGGAACAGACCTTTAAAGGTCATCTTGTCCAACACCCCTGCATTGAGCTGAAACATCTTCATTATATCAGGTTGTTGGAAAACCTATTACAAGAAAGAGTTTTAAGTTCTATTCATTTGCAAAAGGCTGATATGTTGGAGAAAAAGTAGCTTTGTTTCACATGGTGGCCGTTTGAGCTATATTTCTAGCTCAGACATAGTAGAGAGGCGAACATTCTAGGGATAGGCCATAGAAAGGCAACAATGTGTGAGTTAATATAATTCAATTGGAGCATCAAGAGCTTTATGTCTGGAAGCACAGCTTTCACCTACCCCTTGCTGCTTCTGCCGCTTCAGCTGTGTCCACTGCTATCTTCCCTCGCTGCCGCTTTGGCTGCTGCTGCCTTTGCTGCTTCACCGCCGCTTGACCCCTTCCCCATCTTCATTAAGGTTCTTATATTTCTCTGGTGGTTTATTTCTTCTTATACTGTTATATTTAAACTATAAGAAATACACTTTCATTTTTCCCTGACTTTTCCAAAACAATCCCTGTTGTGGTGAGTTTATTCTACTGGGAGAGGGATCCACCCTAAGCTGGGACATTAACAGCAGAACAATTAATTCAATTCAATAAATTATATTGAGTGACACATTTGATGTTTTGCTTTTCAAAAAGAGATTTCATTTTCAAATTCCATGTAATGCTTTCCTGAATAACAGAATTTACCATAGCACACTACAGTGGTATAGATCTACTAAATGACTGAAATGTTATGTCTATCCTGTTTTGAATAAGATTGAACTTTTCCTCAGCTACAAATTTATTATAACTCTTTATATCATAGCGGTATTTAAAGTGTACTATTCACTGTGTAAACAATTAAATATTCACTTCTTATTTAATAACATATTCTGCCATCATTACATGTGCAGACCAGCTCAATGGCAGGATATAGTTTCACAATGCTATGGGGAATTATGTTACAGTATGCAAAGTGCTAATTTCCTACCATTGTAATTAAAGTTTCTGAGTGACAAACTTTGGAAATTAGTTGTAAGTCTCCAGTGTTTAAGAATGTCTGAATCATTTTCCATCATGCTTGAGTACTTTTTCTCCTCAAAGTATTCTCTAAACTGACTCAAGGGGTAAGAGAGGGAAATTACTACTTTATATTTCTTGGCTTTTGCTTTGGTGACTTAGGATTATATACATCACATGTCTCAAAGGTAACAAATCTGCTGCCATCTCCTGTGAATACCATTGGAGTTACAACATCTGAATGTGTTGCAAAGACAGAATTGGGGAAGATCACTATGAGAACAGATATATTTTCTGACCATGTTTTCCCCCAATATTTTTGTGAAAAGTTAGCCAGCTAAATTGTTCCTAAGCCTTTTAAGCTTCTCAGAATTTTAAAGTTGAATGTGAAATGTCTTAAAAATGAATTTACTTATCTGGATCAAAGAGGTTTAGACCTGAAAGTTCTAGATTTATTTTTTTCCTTTATTTTTCTCTTTTTCCTTTTCTTTTTGCTTCCATTTCAAATTCATAAGAATTAATGATCTGTTATACCAGATAAATAGTTTGATATCAGAATATTTATTCTTACCCATGAGAGAGTTTTCGAGTGTGCTGACAATTTTATGCAAAGTGGATTCTAAAAAGTCAATTCAAATCATGTTCAACTTATCCCTTTATAAAATGGTGACTATTGGAAAAAAGTTACTTGCATGTCAATCTACTAGGTTAGTATTTTGACAGTTGGAGCATACTTTCCTGTGCAACCTGCTTTAGGTGTATTTACTTTGGCAGGGGAGCTGGAGGTCCCTTCCAACCCCTACCATTCTATGATCCTGTGATTCTGCATTATGGGCTTGTAGGTATTCTCTGAAGCCAAAAGCCTTAATACAGTTTTGCAGCAAACAGAAAGAAAATAGACAACGTGACCTCTTCCACAATATCCTCTGATCTGGCAAAACACTCTGAAAGAGATAAGTTAGGGAGAAATTCCTTAGGGAATAATGTCCTGAAAGGCTAGTAGATTGATAATTAATAATAATTAGATTTCCTGGCTTGCCCCACCCTTCTGCTGGTGGGGGAAGCAAGGGCAGGAGATAAATAATGGCTTGGGCCATTATGTCCCTTCCCAAAGTGATAAACAGGTACCCACAGGTGTTTAGGTACTTGTTAGTGTCTTGCCCAAATAAGGGTAAGCAAGCCCTGGTTTCACCTAAGATGGTCAGTTTTGCAAATGCCATTTTGATTGGTGAATCTCTGTGGCCAAAGGAGCCTTTGCACTCAGACAAATAATAGAAATTGAGCTAAGTTGCAAGCAGTTGAACTGCCTCTGCCTCTACCTCAGTGCTCTGCTTCAGTGTGTGCTGCTCTGCACTATGTTCTGCTCTGCCCTACCTCACTGTTCTCAGCTTGGACATGTGTTGCTCTGCCTCGTGCTTCAGATCAGCTTAGCCCTGATGTTTTGGGCTTGAACTACCTGGAAATCTAAGTGCCTCAAGTTTCCCAGGAGAAGGCAGCAAGTGCCTCACAATGTGGTGAGAAGTGCCACTGACATGGTTCTCTCTGCACATCTGCAAGAGATCCTGCCTGCACCTCTGCAAACCTTCATGCCAAGAGGAACTAGGACCATCTCAGAGATTGTCTGCTTCTTTCCCAGCACTCTGCTAGAGCCTGTGAACATCTAGAAGCCTCTCAATGGCTATCGAGATGCTGAGCAGTTCCTACAGCGGCACTAAGAATTCGGGAACTATCTCTGAATTCTACTCCACCGATGTTAGAACAGACTTTCCCTAGGGCTGTGGGCTGCCTATTTATAAGTGGTGCAGAGCCATTTTGTGGCTAAACCTTTTCCAATTTTCTGATTCTCCTAAATTAATGAATTGCCCATAAGCATCCTCCTGAAGATTTTCCTGACTGAATTGAACCCAGATTTGACTGGTTTGTATATATTTTGTGGGTGAGGCTTTTCAGAAATAAAATAACTACAGATTTTATAAGTTCCGCCTCATTAATTGCCACAACTAAATAATTCATGTAGGAAATAAACAGTGATTTGCCATTGGAATGGGCTGCCCAGGGAGGTGGTGGAGTCACTGTCCCTGGGGGTGTTCAGGAAAAGACTGGATGGGGCACTTAGTGCCATGGTCTAGTTGACTGGCTAGGGCTGGGTGATAGGTTGGACTGGATGATCTTGGAGGTCTCTTCCAACCTGGTTGATTCTATTCTAAATAATCTTTGCACACTTCTGTTTTCAGGGACATAAAAAACCCATTCTAATCCTGAAATGAAAATATAGTTGTGAGAGTCTAAATTCTTTCCCCTTCATTAATCAACAAAGATAAAGATTGCCTTTGTTAACCTCCCAGGCTCAGAGGAGGTGTTTGGCTGAAAGCTCAGGGATGCAAATCAACAGACAGTACCTTGGAGGAAATTCCTGGAGCTCAGCCTGGCTTGAATGCCCAGGATGCATACATCTTAAGTCAGCTACCCAGAAGAGAAAAGGCTTATGTGTATTCAGGGTATAGACAGGTAAGCATCACAAGGAGGGTGCTGAGGCCCTGGCCGGGTGCTGCCCACAGAGCCCTGCAAAGGCATGAATAAGATTTCCTGGGGAGCTGCACCTGGGCACTGATCTAAAAAATTATATAAAAAGACATGAGCAATGCCTGCCAAAGTGTGCACCTCCAGAGCTGCACCTCCACCAGAGCTGCACATCCACAAAAAGAACTCCTGATGAACTCTGCAGAAGAACATCCCTGGGCCACGGACCCGTCTCTCTCTCCCCCCATCTTAGGCTGATGGTAATATAATCTCTGCTCTTTTCCTTCGCTGCTTCTTCTCTTTTTCTCTATTGTTCTCTCTTTCTCCCCTTCTCTCTCTCCCTCTGTCTTGTTCAACTTTATCCTTTAATAAATAGTTTTGTGGTGATCTGTGGTCTCGCTTGCACCTTAATCTCACAACACAGAAATCTCTAAGAACAGATCTTGCTCCTCTAAACAGAAATATTGTTAATCTCTGTTCTCTGGACCTTGACAATAGTGTATAATTTTCGTACTAGTATTACAACCTAGAATTATTACTACTATTACAGAACTCTTCCGTGTGCTAAAAAGAGGTCAGAATCTCTAACATCTGTTTACAGATAGTAAAATCTGTATCTGACTTGTGGTGATTTGTAAGAGTTAGAGGAGGGAGCTCCCAGAGCTGAATCTCTGTATGATGATCCTGCTAATCAGGAGGCTATACTGTCTCTTTTGTAAAGCCCCAGTAAATCTGAAGCAATTCTGTTTTAATAATGTCACAGGTCTCACCTCAAAAAATAAATATTGAAATAAAAAACTCTTTTAGGGAACTGAATTAGAAAAAAGAACTGTACTTATTCTTCAGGAGTCAGTAACCCAGAAGTTTGCTTGAAACACATGATAGTAAAGTGCAACTTCTGAAACTGAGTTTTGTGAAACTAAAGATTTAATCTTGTTTTCATAAATATTCTTCATCATTTCTTGTTTTATTACACAAACTATTCTGATATAAATAAAGTATTTTTTTCTATCTTGTATGTGATTTAGAAAATGTTATACTTTCAGAATATGCAATTTTTTATTGCCGTTAAAGTTCAAAAGAGATGGAGAAACTGTTTATTTGTCTCTGTGTTCTTTTTTGTGTCTGTTGTGTGAAGGAAGGAACTGAGAACACTGAATAAAATGTATAATTACCAAAGCCATTTTAATTTCCAATCTTAAAAGTAAGTGTAGCTATAATGTAATGAACTTCCACCTTATTCTAATATAAGTCAATGTACTGTCATCCAGAATATCTTACAACAGATCTCAGAAAAATTCAATTCCTAAGCTGGTCCAGATGACCCTATAGTTTATGTTGGTGTGCTAATCTGAGCCTAGCTGGGATATTTTGGTGAGAAGAATTAGACTATAGGCTGTGAAAAGGAAACAGTGGTGATGTCTACTGCACTCATAGGCTTGCTGAGATGTATAAGAGCAATACCATAAATATAGACAACTGAGTTGCTCTTTGGCTCTGGCTGCATGTTCTTCTCTCCCTAACTTGCTGTCTAACTAATCTATTTGCTTCCTAACCCCTCTGCCCAATTCTCCACACTCATCTTAAACATAAGGCAAAGTCTGGCATAAGGTAGAGGGGTGGAAAGGAGGTGGAAGGGTGGTTGGGAGCCCCTCCTGGGGACTCTGGTTTCTGGGAGGGCTGTTGTGTTTCTGTATTACCTTTTAAACTTGTATATTTCTGTCTGTAGCAGTATATAATGTAAATACCTGTGCTAAGCTGTAAATATAAAGATTCATTCTTTAATTTCTAGCTGCTGAGTCTAGTCTTGGTGATTACATAAGAGTGGGTGGCGAGTAACACCCAAACCCTCGTAGTTGGAAATATTTGAACAAATTCCTTCTAATTATGATTGTTTAATTTAGTTTCTGTAATTTATCCTCAGCTTGAGCTACTAACCACCCTTTTGCCTGATTTCATCTTAAAACAATTGCTTTTAAACTATATTTACTGGAAGTTTTTTGCTTCTGAAAATTTTTAGCACTCAAAAGTTTTTTCAAACCTTTCTGAAGAAGACCTTGTGCCTTGTGTCTCAAAAGTTTGTTCAAACTTTTACAACTGCTACTCCAAAACTATGGACTGTCTCTAGTTTGCTTCCCCTGTACACAACACTGGTCAGGCCATATCTTGAATACTGTGTCCAGTTCTGGGTCCCTCAATTCAAGAGATGTTGAGATACTGGAACATGTCCAGAGAAGGGCAACAAAGGTGGTGAAAGGCCTGGAACACAAACCCTATGAGGAGAGGCTGAGGGAGCTGGGAGTATTTAGCCTGGAAAAGAGGAGGCTCGGGGGAGACCTCATTGGTCTCTACAACCACCTGAAGGGAGGCTGTAGCCAAGTGGGGTTGGTCTCTTCTTCCAGGCAACCAGCAACAGAACAAGGGGGCACAGTCTCAAGCTGTGGCAGGAGAGGTCTAGGCTGGATGTTTGGAGGAAGTTGTTGCCAGAGAGAGTGCTTGGCATTGGAATGTGCTGCCCAGGGAAGTAGTGAAGTCTCCATCCCTGGAGGTGTTGAAGAAAAGCCTGTCTGAGGCACTTAGTGCCATGGTCTACTTGACTGGATAGAGCTGGGTGATAGGTTGGACTGGATGATCTTGGAGGTCTCTTCCAACCTGGTTGATTCTATGATTATTGTAAATGTTTAACCTGATAGAATTAAAAATGTAGTAGGAACACAAAAAGATAGGAACGGCCATACTAAATCAAGCCAAAGAGCTATCCAGACTTGTGTCTTCTTTCTAACAGTACCCAAAAGGAAAACTAAGGAGAGTAGACAGGACAATCAGATTAAAATCTCTAATATTTCTCTTTCTGAGGAGCAAACCAGCATGTGCTGAGGTGTCATAATACTTTTGGAATATTTAGATTTAATTCTCAACAGATATAGGACTTTTTAGGAAAATATAAGGAAAAAAAATTAGACATTTATAGCCTACATTTTAAACCCTAGAACAGCCTTTTAAAATCTTTCTTAATCTCCAAAATCTTTTGGTGAGATTAACTCTGCTTGTTAGTCCAGAAGGCCAACAGCGTCTTGGCCTGAATCAGAAACGGTGTGACCAGCAGGAGTAGGGAGGTGATCATGCCCCTGTACTCAGCACTCGTGAGACCACACCTCAAGTACTGTGTCCAGTTTTGGTCACCACAGTATAGGAGGGACAATGAGGTACTGGAGCAGGTGCAGAGAAGGGCGACGAGGCTGGGGAGAGGTCTGGAAAACATGACCTATGAGGAGCAGCTGAGGGAACTGGGGTTGTTTAATCTGGAGAAGAGGAGACTGAGAGGGGACCTTATTGGCCTCTACAACTACCTAAAAGGAGGCTGTAGTGAGGCTGGAGCTGGTCTCTTCTCCGAAATTACTAATGATAGGACAAGAGGAAATGGCCTCAAGTTGCATCAGGGGAGGTTTAGGTTGGATGCTGGAAGTTCTTTACTGAGCAGGTGGCCAGGCACTGGAACAGGCTACCCAGGGAGGTGGTGGAGCTGCCACCCCTGGAGGTGTTTTTAAAAAGAGTGGATGTGGTGCTTGAGGCTATGGTCTAGTGATTAAGGATGCTGGGATGAAGACTGGACTGGATGATCCTGGTGGTCCTTTCCAAGCATAGCGATTCCTAGTGATTAGATGTTGTGCTGAGGGATTTGGTTTAGTCATGGACTTGCCAGTGTGAAACTAATGATTGGATTTGATGATCTTGAAGGGCTTTTCCAATCTAAGAAATTCTGTGATTCTGATTCAGTGATTAATAACTCTGATGGAATATTTCACCTGAAGACAGTTGTATTGCACAAATCTTTCTAACATTTAGCTTAACTTATGGTAAATGTTTTGTAAATTAAATTTCTTGGTGTGCTTTTATCTTCTGTGCAATTTTTGTCCTTTGCATACTTCAGCAGCAGGCATTTGTTGTGAGAATTAGTTCTGGACTGCCTAAGAGACAATTCAAATGTTTTCTCATAAAACTAAGTTATATGATGTTGGAATTTTTAGTTATCGCTCTCTGTTATGTTACAGTGAGGTGAAAAGATATGTTAAGTTGCAAACCCTCAATGGTTTTAACACAACATTCCTCTTTCATTACTTGTTACTTTTTTGTGGATCTACAGAAAACTGGAAATGAAGCTTTAGAAACTGAGTGTTAACTTTGTGCATCTTACATTCAAGGACTTACCACATTTTTGTAAAGACCATCTGCAGGGGTGTGGGTGGTGTGTAAAAAAACTAAGAAACAAAAAACATACAGGCAGTACAATAAAAGACATATTCCACATTAAACACTGATTTTCACCAAAAAAAAAAGAGTTAATTTTGATTTAGAAGCTCTTATTCTGATCTTCTGGAAGACTCTAGGAATGTGTTTTGTGTGTTGCCATCCACTCTTTTGCCATTCCATCATCTGAAATACACACACAGTGTGCTAGTTTGAGCCTAGCTGGGATATTTTGGTGAGAAGAATTAGATTATAGGCTGTGAAAAGGGAACAATGATGATGTCTACTGCACTCCTAGGCTTGCTGATGTGAGAAATACACTTTTGATCCGATCATTTCATGGCAAGAGGCTACAGACAGGGGGGAGGGGGGATTTTTGATGGAGCTATACTGGCCCTTGCACCACTACAAAAGTATGCACTTAGCTTAAGATAACAGAGAAATAACTAGGAATTAGAAGGGCTGATGGGGGAGGAAAACAAGTGGGAGAGACAGCCTTTGTGCATGAACAAACAGAGGAAGAGCCATACAAAGGACACTACTAGTTTTGAGTTCATGAAAAAGTCACTTGAGGAAGACCTCTTACTTCATCACTGAAGACCACAAGAGGGACCACTGGATAAAAAGAGACATGTGAGGAAGAGATACCTCCCATTCTTGGAACTGATAAGGAAAACCCAACCTTTTCTTAGAATTAGTAATGAATATGTAATAAAACAGGATATAAAAAGAGAAGATTAAAAACAAACAGTGTGCATTAGAGTAGAGCAGAGCCTCCCCACACACCCAGGCCTGTACATTGCTTGACTTCTGTAACTCTATTAGAAGCCTTATTTTGCATGAATGTAAGTTTACGCCTTTTATTTATGACACTGAGATGTATAAGAACAAGAACACAAACATAAATAACAGAGTTTGCTCTCTGGCTTTGGGTTGCACTTCTCTCTCTCTAACTTGCTGGCTATTTAATTTGTCTGCTTCCTAATTCCCCTGTCCGATCCTCTGAACTCACCTGGAACGTAAGGTGAAGTCTGGGGTAAGGTAGA
>WAAF01010246.1:33124-86477 GCA_013400475.1 Tricholaema leucomelas | reverse complement strand
ATACAATAGAATAGAATAGAATAGAATAGAATAGAATAGAATAGAATAGAATAGAATCAACCAGGTTGGAAGAGACCTCCAAGATCAGCCAGTCCAACCTAGCATCCAGCCCTTTCCAATCAACTAGACCATGGCACTAAGAGCCTCATCCAGGCTTTTCACAGCCTGTAATCTAGTTCTTCTCACCAAAACCTTCCAGCTAGGCTCAAACTAGCAGACCAGTTTAGGTCCATGAGCTACCCAGGACTGGAGGGCAGAAGTGGGACTTTTGAAGAGCAAGAATGAAGATACTGCACAGGAAGTATCTGGAAGTTTGAACTGGAAGTTTAAAGGGAGATTTTATTTACAGGTGCATATATGCAAAAGGCAATCAGGTAGAATGAATACATCCAGAAGCTAAACCAAGTCTATCGGACTGAAACCATCTGGAATCCTCCATTGCCTTCACCCTCAGCGGGCCTGAGAGTAGGCCGGAACTGCCCTCCCCACCTTAGGCCTATGAGGCCTCAGCAGGCCGCATGATGCAGCTCAGAATTCTCTGCCAGCCAGGAGCCATCTGCCTCACACAAACCATGAGATAAGTAGGGATGTGTGCTGCTCCTGGAGAGAAGTGAAGAGAGGAGAGGAAGGGAGAGGAGATTTAAGGAGAGGAGATTTGAGGAGACGAGGGATCTGAGGTGAGGAGATTCAAGGAGATTCAAGGAGAGGAGAGATCTGAGGTGAGGAGATTCATGGAGATTCAAGGTGAGGGGATTCGAGGAGAGGAGATTCAAGGCGAGGAGATTCAAGGAGAGGAGATTCAAGGTGAGGAGATTCGAGGAGATTCAAGGAGAGGAGATTTGAGGAAAGGAGAAGAGAGAGCAATATCAGCCAGGCACTGCCTTATAAGCTGTGATACCAGAAAATGGAATAGAATTACAATATTGCAATATCCTGGGATGACCAGGTCCATCCTCTGGGATGAGACTTCATCCCTGTGGTTTTCTTAAATAAGGGAACTTGGGATCCCTCAAACTACCACACTTTTACTGTACCAGCTGAGGGCAGGACAGCCCTGCCTAGCCAAGGCTGCTTTTTGTTCCTAGCATCTGAAGCCCTGCAAGACTGAGTTGCATTTGCATGCTTGGTCTCTTAGAATCATAGAATCAACCAGGTTGGAAGAGACCTCCAAGATCAGCCAGTCCAACCTAGCACCCAGCCCTATCCAGTCATCTAGACCATCGCACTAAATGCCTCATCCAGTCTTGAACACCTCCAGGGACGGTTACTTCACCACCTCCCTGGGCAGCCCATTCCAATGCCAATCACTCTCTCTGTGAAGAACTTCCTCCTAATATCCAGCTTAGACCTCCCCCGGCACACCTTGAGACTGTGTCCCCTTCTTCTGTTGCTGCTTGCCTGGCAGAAGAGACCAACCCCCACCTGGCTACAACCTCCCTTCAGGTAGTTGCAGACAGCAATGTGGTCACTCCTGAGCCTCCTCTTCTGCAGGTTCCACATCCCCAGCTCCCTCAGCCTCTCCTCACAGGGCTGTGTTCCAGGCCTTTCACCAGCTTCGTCGCCCTTCTCTGGACATGTTCCAGCACCTCAACATCTCTCTTGAATTGAGGAGCCCAGAACTGGATACTCTTAAACCTGTTCTCCTTCCATCACGAATCAAACTAGTCTGTGCTGCTTGGTGTAGACACACAGACAGGACCTGGTCAGAGTTGCCCAGAATGTCTCAGGAAAGCCCATGAGCAGAAGCTTAGCTGTACATGTAGCTTCCTGTGTGATCTATGAAAGAGTTTGTACCTTGAGAAGACACTTGGGCAGTGAGGTGTTCAAAAGGAAGTTGGATGAAGCCTTGAGCAACCAAGTCTAGTCAGGAGGCATCCCTGCTGGTGGTGAGGAGGTTGGAGTAAATGATCTCTGAGATCCTTTCCAAGGTAAGCCATTCTATGATTCTATGGATAGCTTTAAATTAAGGACGCTTAAGCAGTGTAGAGTTTGTGATGCAGCCTGCAGAGATGAATCATTGAAGACAGCAGAGCACAGTATTGTTTTGCTGCGGTTTCAAAAGCTGAATATAAGACAGCTGGAGCTGAGAGTATTTAATACATAAGGTAGAGAGTTGTCATGTATTTTTTATTTGATTTATTCAAATCTGCTTCTGTGTCATCCTGAAATCATGATTAATAAATGTGTCAATATAAATCTCAGGAAGGTTAGCTTGCAAAGCATATAATTATTCTCCTTATGTTATTTCTTGTCCTTTAGGTATCACATTGAAACATCATTTAAAATTGTGGCAGTAAGACAAATTCTTACTGAAATGACTTCAAAAGTCATGGGGCGGGGGGGGGAAATCACTGATTTAAAATGTATAATTTGTAGTTCCTCATATAAATTCTATTTATAGAATTTGAAAGAGAAAGGCTCATATTTATGCAAAATATGTCAAGCCCTATCGAGATAGGTGCCTTAAAGCAGCATACTCACTGAAGTGTAACATCACAGTCTTATTCTGGCATATTAATGGAAGTAGAAGACTAAACAGAGCTTGTTAATTAACAGAGTAGCCATTTCCCACTTTCATGTTACCTCTGAGATTTGCATGTTTTATTCAGGAAAACAACCAGAGATTGTTTCCATTCCTGTACTCAGCAGATGGTGATTCTTCCTCTTTGTTTATTCTCTTTCAAAACAAAGTGGGAGAAGTCAACAGGAAATAAAGACAAGAGTCTTTATTTTCTTAGGTTTACTGAACTAATGTAGAGCTTCTGTCTCCTGTAAGAATACATCAAATAACATGGATTTAGGCTGAGGCAGGCAGCAAGAGTAAATCTAGAAAGTTTGGGGATGACCAATCCATAGGTCAGAAGGCAACAGGCATCTCTTTACACCTGACCCCTGACTTCCTGCAGTTTCAGTTCCAGCACAGATAATATACCAAATGTATCAAGATTTTTCTTGTCTTTCTCCATGCTTTTTTATCACCTCATCAGCAAACAGATGCTCCAGTCACTCATTATGTACAGCTCAGTTCATGTTGTAACCTTTTAGGTCAGAGAACATGAGCAAAGCAGTCTACCATAAGCTGATACGAATACTAATCATAGGATTGTAGGATATTTCATGTTGTATAATCCCTCAGGATTCATCTGGTCCAAACTCTGACTCGAAAGAGGGTCACCGATGAGACCAGGCCAGTTTGCACAAAGGTTTGTAGGCTGGTCTCAAAATCCTTCCATGTTTACCCAAGTGCTTTACTTACAGATAGTCAGAGCTCAGTCCTGCAGACATTGCATGCAGCTCCAAAGCCAATGAATCACCAAACTCAAATCGTTGAAGCAGATGTCAACCAGGTCTTCATAGAGCATTTAACACTTGCATTTGCCTCCACATATTTTGCACCTTTAACTTGTTTAAAAACTGTATCCCATCACTTTGACCCTGCCTTTCAACTGGAATCTTGAAAATCCTTCTACTGTTTAGTAGATACAGAAATAATCAGGATTTAGTTTGAGATCAAACAGAGATGTCTGAATTACCCCATGTTAATAAGTCAAGCTGTATGAGCCAGCAGAGACTGCAATGTCAGTTAAGCAACCCAAACTGCCAGCTAATTCTCCAGAATTCCTTTTTTCCAAGTTTTTGTTTTCCAGAATTAGTTTTTTTTCCCCCAAATGTTGCTGATTTCTTCAGTAAGTCTTCTTACATCTATCTTGTCCTTACCTACCTATTTCAGTTAGGATCTAAAGATGTAAGAGTTATTTTGTTTTCATAATTTCTTTTCTTCCACCAAGGTTGGAAGAGACCTCATAGATCATCAAGTCCAAGCCGTTACCACGGAGCTCAAGGCTAGACCATGGCACCAAGTGCCATGTCCAATCCTGCCTTGAACAGCTCCAGGGACAGCGACTCCACCACCTCCCTGGGCAGCCCATTCCAGTAGCCAACACATTACACAGGACTCATTTTGAGAGGATTCAGAGAACTTCCTGCCCTCCTAAACTTTCTGAAGTGTCCAGCTGGAGCAAGGAGTGCTGTCTCACATTTGTTTGCCAGTAGTGACTGCTATCCAAATAATAATCCAAGGCCAATAACACAGAAACAGGGGAAAGAAGGAAGATTTTCATAAAAAATGGTTAAAAGCAGTTTAAATTATTTAAATTCTCAGATAGAATCACAGACCCATACAATCAGTCAGGGTTGGAAAGGACCACAAAGATCATCTAGTCCCAAACCCCCTGCCATGGCAAGGGACTCCCTAGCCTACATCAGGCTGGCCACAGCCTCATCCAGCCTGGCCTTAAACACCTCCAGCCATGGGGCCTCAACCACCTCCATGGGCAACCCATTCCAGGCTCTCACTACTGTCACGCTGAACAACTTCCTCCTCAGGTCCACTCTGAATCTCCCCACCTGCAGCTTTGCTCCATTCCCCCTAGTTCTGTCACTCCCTAATAGTCTGAAAAGTCCCTCCCCAGCTTTTTTGTAAGCCTCCTTCAGATACTGGAAGGCCACAAGAAGGTCATCAGGGAGCCTTCTCTTCTGCAGACTGAACATCTCCAACTCTTGCAGGCTGTGCTCATAGCAGAGGTGCAATAACAGTCTTTTTAAATTTTTTTCCCCATTGGATGGTTTAATATAGTAATATCACACAAACTAAACACAGAATTCGTTTCTATCATGGTAGAATTGCTATGTGAGTAGCTCTGGAGCCTGTGGAGAGACCCTGGTGGAGCAGATGTCCACCACTGCAGCCTGTGTAAGACCTGGCCACCTGTCCCAGGTTGAGACTATAGGGTTAAAAAACCTTCTGGGGACTAGAAGATTGTTATTCAAACCCATAATTCTGCTATCTCTTTATAAACTCACAACAAGACCAGCTTGCTCTCCTTTCCTCCTCCTCCTGCGCTGTGTCTGGCGGGAGCCTCTTTATCGGGAAGAACATGTAAGTAGTAGGCCTGTTTGGGGCCTCCAGGGGCTTGTTTAGGCCTCTTGGATGGTGGAGGCATTGTGGTGGTGGGGAGGATTGGAGCACTGGGGAGTATAGAATTAGGTTTTTGGGTTGGGGAAATATTCAAGGGGATTTGCAGAGATGCGGTAATTGCTTTGTAATGTCTCTGTATTTCTCTCTAAATATAGTTCTGTGTTTTTTCTCCAATTTCATTTGAGAGCTTAATTTCTGTCGACTATCTTTAATACCATGACACCACCCTGGAGCAGGGGAAAGTGTGAGGAATTAGGAGCAGCACGGAGGAGCTGTTGTGTTAAAACAACTACCCGCTCATTCCCTATCCCCCTGTGGCTCTGGGTGTTGGAAAGGTAGAGGAGTGGGGAGTGAGGGAGCAAAGGTGAAGCTGGAAAAGCAATGGGACTGTTTTAAGTTTTGATTTTCTTTCTCATTATCCCTTTAAAGAAAATAATTTTAAAAGTTACTTTTACAGAACCATATAACAGTAGTGTGAAAAAAGTAGAGTGGTAAATTCATCTTACTGGCATCTTTAAATACAAGAACTACATAAACCCCTTCCAGTTCTGTATAAAAATGTCCTTAAAGTGCAGCACACATCTGCCAGGTTTTATCCAAGAATAAGAAGTATAGAAATAGAAAGAATATTTTATAACTGAAAGCCTTGCTGTATCATCATTAGCATAATTATCTCAGCAAGTGATCTTCTGCTTTTGTAATCCCTTTAATTCTGCATCACTCCAACATTCACAGCAGCAAGAAAAAGCTAAGCAAATTTGTTGACTTCTCTCAACTCTTGCTTTTATTTATTCTTGTTGGTAAGCTGCACAAAAAAATAGCAGCATGCCTGTATGCCTGAAGCTTTGTTACTGCAGGTCGTTCCCTTACCCTATCAGCTCTCTGTAGAAATCAGTAAATGTGTTATTTGCTTTCTAAATAAGATTCTTTGTTAGTGGCACTGTCTCTTTGTTATGGTTCTGACTGATTTCATGGCGGTGTCGAATCCCATCATTGCTTAAAGGCCCATGACATTCATCTGTTTTCCAGTCAATCTGCATGAAACTAGCACTTTCCCTTATTTTTTCCCATCAAATGGCAGAGAGTAACCATCTGCAGTTTTGATCCTTTGTATTATTTAAATTCTTTGGTAGAGCATGTGACAATAGGTGTAAGGTCAACTGGTTCTACATTGCTATACTAAAATACAGATTGGTTACTAAGGCTATGCAAAGAGACTTAATTTCAGCATGTCTGTCCAGTAAAATCTGTGATATATGTCAGTGAAATTTTCATAAGCAAGTACTCAGAAACAAAGAAAAACTGTGCTGGAGGCTTTATTGGAGCATGCACGCATAGCACAATGGAGATACCTGGGCCTTTATTATGCAGTTTTGAAAGCTGAATGTGTTTGACCATGAACAGTAACTTACATTTAGAATCACAGAATGATCTGGGTTGGAAGGGACCTCCAAAGGTCATCTAGTCCAATCCCCTCTGCAGTAAGCAGAGGCATCCACAACTAGATCATATTGCCCAGAGACCTGTTGATTCTCACCTTGAATATCTCCATTGATAGGGCCTGAAGTATGTCTCTGGACAACCAATTGCAGTATTCCATCACCGTCTATGAACACATAAAAAATTACATCACCTCAAAATGTATGAAGTTCATTTCATAGAATCATAGAACAACCAGATTGGAAATAGACCTCCAAGATCATCCAGTCCAACCCAGCACCCAGCCCTAGCCAGTCAATTAGATCATGGCACTAAGTGCCTCATCCAGGCTTTTCTTGAACACCTTCAAGGATGGTGACTCCACCACCTCCCTGGGCAGCCCATTCCAATGCCAATCACTCTCTCTGACAACAACTTCCTCCTAACATCCAGCCTAGACCTCCCCCACCACAACTTGAGACTGTGTCCCCTTCTTCTGTTGCTGGTTGCCTGGGAAAAGAGACCAACCCCACCTGGCTACAGCCTCCCTTCAGGTAGTTGTAGACAACAATGAGGTCACTCCTGAGCCTCCTCTTCTCCAAGCTAAACAATCCAAGCTCCCTCTGCCTCTCCTCACAGGGCTGTGTTCCAGGCCCCTCACCAGCTTCAGTGCCCTTCTCTGGACACATTTCAGTATCTAAACATCTCTCTTGAATTGAGGAGCCCAGAACTGGACTCAGCATTCAAGGTGTGGCCTGACCAGTGCTGAGTACAGGGGAAGAAGAACCTCCCTTGTCCTACTGGCCACACTGTTCCTGGTCCAGGCCAAGATGCCATTGGCTCTCTTGCCCACCTGGGCACACTGCTGGCTCATCTTCAGCTACTCTCTACCACTACCCCCAGGTCCCTTTCTGCCTGGCTGCTCTCAGCCACTCTGTCCCCAGCCTGTGGCGCTGCTTGGGGTTGTTGTGGCTGAAGTGTAGAACCTTGCACTTAGCCTTGTAACCCTGCACTTGGCCTTTATTTCACAGACTTTGAACTCCAGTGGAAACTGTCAAACGTGCTGTCCCAGGCCAGTATGTAATGATTATATGTGAGTTGGGGGAATGACTACTAACTAAATTATCAATTTATTCTATTTGTCACTGGTCAACTCCAGAGCTATAAAGCACAAGAGGAGGATGGCAATGAGATACGCTGTCATTCCTGGGAATGATCTCATTACACAGTAAGTTGCAGCAGCAGCATGGGGAGCTGATTTGCTCAGACTGTTCATCTCTTCTTTTGTGGATACAGATTTTCTGAAGACACAAGCACATCATTCCTCAAAATTCTGTGCACAAAGTAGAAGATCTTTTCCATTAAATAACCCTCTGTGGCAAAGTCTGTCCTCTGAGACATGCCCACAATGTTCATTAGAGTTAACGGTGGTTATATCTAAGTATGAGATGGCAGATCTGGTCCTCTGACTGAGAAGTAGTCACAGTGAGTGAGCACTGATTGATTTCCATGCTGTGGGAACAAAGACTTCAAGCTGTTAGTTCAATTTTAGGGTATTTTGTATTTTTCCTGAGGATATGCTGAAACACTACCCAAATTTATTCATTCATTACCAATGAATATTCAAAGAACAGTAAAGTAAATCTGAAATTTTCAGATGAGGGAGAAAGTTTTGACACTGTGTCTTCCTGTGATGACAGCTTTGAGAAACTGTTCAGTTTTATGGACCACCATAAACTACAGAATTCAGGGCACAGTGATTTGAGTATCTTCAAAGTATCTCAAGTTATGCTGGGGGAGGTATATGCTGGATGTTAGGAGGAAGTTGTTGCCAGAGAGAGTGATTGGCATTGAAATGGGCTGCCCAGGGAGGTGGTGGAGTCGCCATCCATGGAGGTGTTCAAGGAAAGCCTGGCTGAGGCACTTAGTGCCATGGTCTAGTTGATTGGCTAGGGCTGGGTGCTAGGTTGGCTTGGCTGATCTTGCAGGTCTCTTCCAACCTGATTGATTCTATGATTCTGTGAAAGTAAGTTCAAACATTTAAAACAATCATCTGACAGGAGTAACACCTTTTTTATAAGTAGCTTTAGGGGGATTAGAAATAATTGCATATGTTCAAATTAGTTTCAATACCTGATTTGGTAAAGTTAAACTTCCCTTCACTCTACAACTACCTGAGGGGAAGTTGTAGCAAGGTGAGGGTTGGGCTTCTCTCCCAGGTAACTTGTGAGGCATGAGCAAGAGAGCATGTCTTGAAGCTGCACCAGGGGAGATTTAGGTTGGATGCTAGAAAGCACTTCCTCATGGTAAGGGTATTAGATACTGGAATGGACTGCCCAGGAAGGTGGTGTAGTCACAGTCCCTGGAGGTAAGGAAAGGTTGGATGTAGCACTTTGTGACATGATCTGGTCAATGTGGTGGTGTTAGGTCATAGGCTGGAATGAATGATCTCAGAGGTCCCTTCCAGCCTCAATAATTCTGTGATTCTGTGAAATATATTTCAAATAATAAGAGTTGATGAAAAAATGGCAAAGGTTGTGAAGCTGATTATTACTTTTTTGTACCAGTTAAAAAACCCAACCCTAGTAGGCTTTGAGTAAGACTCCTGTCAACATCTAAAATCTGTGTAAAAAAACAAAGATTATTTTTAAACGGAAAAGATGTAGGTCCTGGAACCCCAAATTCTAAGGACATAAATGAAAAACGAAACAAAACCAAAAAAACCCAAACCAACCATCCAAAAAAAAAGACCCAACCAAAAAACCCAAACCACAGTACAGTAGTAGGTAAATATAACCTGGATAACAATGCAAATAATCTTAACTAGGTGTAAATATTTACCCAAATGTTATATATTTATATTGCAATAAATTGTAAAGAAATAAAACTTAGGTTACTTAATTAGATTTCTGAAGTGCTGTGGCCTGAGCCCTGAACCGAAGTTTACCTCTAGATGATCATCCCAACTAAATGTTAGAATTTCTAAGTATCTGCTCATGAGTGGAATATGTCTCTATCCCTGGTATTTAACCATTAGCAAAATATAGATGTGCTGTAGTGGCAGATATAGACAAAATATGTGCTGTAGTGGCAGATATAGACAAAATATAACTGTGACTGGGGATAAAATGTCCTGAGAATGGATTTAACTTTGCCTGTTTGGTAAATCATCAAGGTCCTGATGGTGAATGACCTTACTTGAGCTTGGTAGATCATCTAAGACCATATCTAGGTGATTGTCAAGGCCATGCAACCAGGGGTTTGACCCTGTTGGGAGAGATGTCTTCAAAACCAAGCAGAGAGGCATACTCCCTTACTTCCTCCCTGGGCCCTGACTGGACTATGGGAGGAATCTAGTAGGAGAACCAAGCCAGATATTCCTGCATTTGAAGTTAGGTAAACATGTTTATTCAACAACATAAAAGCTGGGTCCTCTTGCAGTGACTTTGGAAACTTCACCTACAAGTGGGTGCACTGCATAGGACTTCCCAGTGGCCAGAAAATGTTCTCCAATTCCTTGCTGTAACCAGGGCTCTCCAGAGACTGTGGATTTGGATGTGGAGCTGGATGGGGAGGAACAGCCTCAGGCACCATCTTCTGGGTGTTAACCAACTGGAAAGCAGCTTGGCATAAAGGTCCTATGATTCCTGGTGCAGAGAAAGTTGAGCGTGAGCAAGCATTGTGTCCCTGCCTATGGTTGCCAAAGTATTTATTGTCAGCAGATCATAGAATCATAGGAATCAATCAGGTTGGAAGAGACTTCCAAGATCATCCAGTCCAACCTATCACCCAGCCCTGTCCAATCAACTAGACCATGGCACTAAGTGTCCCACCCAGTCTTTTCTTGAACACCTCCAGATGGCGACTCCACCACCTCCCTGGGCAGCCCATTCCAATGGCAAATCACTCTCTCTGGGAAGAAATTCCTCTTAACATCCTGCCTATGGATGTTAGGGGTTCCTTCTGCTCTGCTGGGGCTCCTTCTGCTCTTCTCAGCACTGATGAGGCCACACTTGGAGGAGAGCTGTATCTGGTTCTGGATTTCCCAGTACAAGAGAGACATGGACATGGTGCAGAGAGTCCACTAAAGGTCCACCAAGATGATGAAGGAAATTCAACATCCCTCTTGTGAGGGAAGGCTGAGAGAGTGGAGCTTGGAGAAGGGAAGGCTAAGGAGGATCTGATGTAAATATTTGTTTATGGATCATTACAAAAGATGGTTTAGGTATTTATTATATCTCTCTCACATCATCTTTTCTAAATTATTAATTTTTTTTAATCCACAATACTAGGGGATGACTTTTTGAAATGCAGGCTGGTTTATTTTCTGGTCTTAAGAAGATTGCCTGAAATTAAAAATACAAGTGGAAGCATGTATTTGTCAATAACGATTTACATAACCATCACACTTGAAAAGTACTAATAATTATAAATCAGCATTTAAATAGCAACTTTGTATCTTCAAAGGACATTAACTAATTAATCTTCATAATACCCCCCAAGGAAATTAATGGCCTATACAACAGTTAATGGAGTATGTTCCTCAAAATCCCTAATGCTCTTCCTCTAGCATTTCTTAAATTATTAAATTGTCCAAATTAATTAATTAATTGCTACAATGTACCAAATAGATTTGGCTCACAAAAAAAGGAGTATATTAACAATAGAGATTTTTGTTCATCAGTTGACCGAAGAGCTTCTTCCTAGACCAAAAGTGCATTGTCTAGGTTCTGGTTTAAATTTCCCAGAGACTCAAATATAGTTAACAGAACCAATAGCAATTTATAGGATGCTTTCCCTCTTTCCCTCTTCCCTCTTCCCAAAGAGAAGGCATTAGATGTAGAGAGAGCAAAAGCAAAGTACACCCAAATAAATAATCTCACTTTGATTTGGAAGTTAAAAGAAGAAAAAAACTTTAACAATAAGTAGAGAGTGGAAAGGTAAAGTACACCCAAATAAATAATCTCATTTTGATTTGGAAGTTAAAAGAAGAAAAAAAACTTTAACAATAAGTAGAGAGAGGAAAGGTAAAGTACACCCAAATAAATAATCTCACTTTGATTTGGAAGTTAAAAGAAGAAAAAAAGCTTTAACAATAAGTAGAGAGAGGAAAGGTAAAGTACACCCAAATAAATAATCTCACTTTGATTTGGAAGTTAAAAGAAGAAAAAAACTTTAACAGTAAATAAAAGGTATTTGAGGTAGGGAAGTTACAAAAGGTATAGGGAAGGGGAAAAAACAAGATAAAAATGTATATATACACAACTAGATTTGATGGCAATGTTTTTGTCTGCCTTGTGGGTTACGGCCATGTGGTAAAACAAAGAGTACCAGGAAACAGAATGGTGATGCTGGTAAGCAGGGAGGCAGGGCAAACGAGAGAGAGAAACCCAAAGTTCCTCTGTTTTTATGGGGTCTTAGACAGGAAGTGGGAGTGGGCTAACCACCACATCTGGTAGTGCTTAGACCCATCCCTGGAGGGGAGTCAGGAGGACCCGGGGTCAGGGTCAAGTCCACTCCCCCAGAAGAGTTAACCATTTACATACATCCTCCAAAATCAAAATGTAATTAATCTCCAAATGTCCTTAATTATATGAGTTTAAGACCCCAACTGCTCAATGTTTGCAACAATCTTACAGCATATATAGATCCTGGAGAAGAGTAGCATGGAATAAGGAAAAATGAAACCTTGCTTTGAGCCATCTGAGTAATCACAAACTAGACCAAAATCCCAATATACTAAACAGCAAATCATTGCTGCTTCTTCCATCAGACACAGGATGTTGGTGAATCTGACAAATGTGTGCACACACAGGCATGCAAACACCTACACACCCTAAATGCCAGTATTGACTTTTTCAGGCAATGCCAGTTGTTTAGGATCTATTGCTGAAGTTCCTTTACAGTCAGGGAAGACTGGAAAGAATACTCCCATTGACTCCTCTCTTCTAACATTATAATTCATAAATTAAAACTTAGAACTGTTTCCTAGAGTTACTGAAAATAGCAAAATATCAACTCACTTATCATGGTCTGAATTTAATCTTACTACCCTACAATAATTAATTTTGTTAATCTTCCACTGCAAACTAGGAACAAAGTACAATTTATTCAAGTCTGCCTGGTAATCTCCAAGTTCAAAATGTTACAAATAGGTGCCTTTGGCTGGATTAATTATCATACTTAATAATTCAATACTTGGCTGGCAGTGACCCTCCTGAATCAGGCTTAAAGTTCCATTGGGGAAAGAGCTCATTAACAGGCTATTAGGTCGTCTCTCTCACTTATCAGTTCTTTGCAGAAGGCACCCATGGATAACGATCAAAATGGTTCAGAAAATCATTTTCATAAGGACTGGAGAAATGTGTGGAAAGTAAAATAGAAAAATTTCCTATGATCTTTTAGGGTTTTTTAAAATGAATTTTGTTTTAGTGCATTTTAAAGTGGGGGTTTTTGGGGGGGTATTATTACAGGAAAAAATTAAAATAGGCAATACATGTGCAAACATATCTTCTGGATAGGCTGCCTGGGTTCTTATGTTATATATATCCTTGTAGTCAAATATTGTTTTCCTTAAAATCCATGCCTGTTTTGAGCAATCTATCACACTGATTTAGATGCTATTCATGTTAATATAGCATAAATGTATACATGTACACATGTATATATTACACCTGGAGGTGTTTAAAGCCAGGCTGGATGAGGCCTTGAGCAACTTGCTCTAGTGGGTGGTGTCCCTGCCTATGGCAGGGGGTTGGAGCTGGATGATCCTTGAGGTCCCTTCCAACCTAAACCATTCTATGATTCTATGATTACTGTAACAGTATAAGCCATTAAATATTACTAGCATGATGATAAAAATATTTAAAATGGCCTAGAATTATATGTTAGAGTAATAAGGGAAGTTCACAGAAGTAACTGTTCCAAATGTTTATTAAGTTCAGCTTAGTTTTATTAGTCTCGATAGGATCTTTCTATTGGCCACAGAGAGAAGCTGACATCACCAGGGTGATCAGGTTAGGGAGCTGAACTTACCCCATTAAACTGTGTTTAGGAAGGTTGGTCTCCTCCTTTCTCTTCCTCTTTCCAGTTACAGAGGGAGAGTTAAGATGGGAAGCGCATTAAGTTAATCTGCATGAACATGGCAGCTTGTGGCTTGGACAGATTTACTCTGGTACGGGTCAAGAACTGGCTGGAGGGCCGGGCCCAGAGGGTGGTGGTGAATGGTGCCACATCCAGTTAGCAGCTGTCACTGGTGGTGTTCCCCAAGGATCAGTGCTGGGCACAGTCCTGTTCAATATCTTTATTGATGATCTGGACCAGAGGATTGAGTCCAGCATCAGTAAGTTTGCAGATGACACCAAGCTAGGAGCAGGTGTTGGATCTGTTGGAGGGTAGGAGAGCCCTGCAGAGGGACCTAGACAGGCTGGATGGGTGGATGGAGGCCAATGGGATGAGATTTAACAAGACTAAGTGCAGGCTTCTACACTTTGGCCACAACAATCCCAAGCAGTGCTACAGGTTGGGGACAGAGTGGCTGGAGAGCAGCCATACAAAAAGGGACCTTGGGGTGCTGGTAGATAGTAGCTGAAGATGAGCCAGCAGTGTGCCCAGATGGCCAGGAGAGCCAATGGCATCTTGGCCTGGATCAAGAACAGTGTGGCCAGTAGGACAAGGGAGGTTCTTCTTCCTCTGTACTCAGCACTGGTCAGGCCACACCTTGAGTGCTGTGTCCAGTTCTGGGCTCCTCAATTCAAGAGAGATGTTGAGATGCTGGAAGGTGTTCAGAGAAGGGCAACAAAGCTGGTGAGGGGCCTGGAGCACAGCCCTGTGAGGAGAGGCTGAGGGAGCTGCTGAGGGTGTTTAGCCTGGAGATGAGGAGGCTCAGGGGTGACCTCATTGCTGTCTACAACTACCTGAAGGGAGGCTGTAGCCAGGTGGGAGTTGGTCTCTTCTGCCAGGCAACCAGTAACAGAAGAAGGGGACACAGTCTCAAGTTGTGTTGGGGGAGGTCTAGGCTGGATGTTAGGGGGAAGTTGTTGGCAAAGAGAGTGATTGGCATTGGAATGGGCTGCCCAGGGAGGTGGTGGAGTCACTGTCCCTGGAGGTATTGATGAAAAGAGTAGTGTCATGGTCTAGTTGACTGGATAGGGCTGGGTGCTAGGTTGGACTGGCTGATCTTGGAGGTCTCTTCCAACCTGGTTGTTCTATGATTCTACGATTCTATTCATTCACATCAAGTTTCCATTTACAAGCTTGTCTATTTCACATCTTCAGCAGTTACTGTGCTTTTAAAATATACTTGCATTTATTCTACAAAAGCAGAATCAAAATACTGCCCCCCAACTTTGTGGGATCAGCAAAGTATTCAATCCCTAAACTGTAAAGAATCCAATGTTAAATATGTCTTAATTGGAGCCAGTTCCAATATTTCCCAAGTTATGAAGTCCTGCAAAGAGAGAGACACACGAGTAAGGCCACGTTGCTCAGAGACTGTAATTGACTCTACTTACATGAAATGGATTATAAATGTTACACATAATAAACTTGCAGGTCCCTAAAGAATTTGATTTCTTTCATTTAATCTATATTTCAGGTTTTAATTAGTGTAATGGAAAACTCAATTACTTCTGAAATTATATCATTATAATTTGTAACCCAAAATAATGGGATGTAACGCCTCTTCATTTCCATATCTCACTGAAAACAAGGCTTTACCTCTCAAGGCTGAAATCTCTGGGGACAGACAGGAGGTAGTTTACATCAGGCTGTGTTTGTATTCAGAAATCAGATGCTTGCCTCATAATTCTCAGCACTTTGCTTCCACTGACCATTTAGGTTGATATTTAATATTGTTTCCACCTCCTTGCTGTTTATTTTTGCTGGCTAACCTGAACAACCCAAATGTTCACGAGATTTAGTCACTGCTGGTTAATCCTACATCAGTACCTTAGAGAACTGCCTTGAAGTCTTGAGTCTGAAGTGTTTGGAATATGTGAATGATTGTGCTACGATGGCAATACTGGACAAGGAGAGGGAAATGGCTGTAAGTGTGCTTATCATCTGCAAAAGAGCCTGATCAAAACACTTGAAATTTGGTTAGAATCATAGAATCAGTCAGAGTTGGAAGGGACCACAAGAATCATCTAGTTCCAATCCCCCTGCCGTGGGCAGGGACACCCTACCCTAGATCATTGAACATTAAATAGACAGAGAATGTAATTCTGTGGAGAATCTATGCTGCAAATACAACAGAATGGCAAAAAGAAGCTGGCCTGTCTACCAAAGAGGGAAATGCAGGCAAGAAAACAAGAGTTAGAGAACTAAATACAAGGGTAAAGTGGGAGTGTTTGAATAGCTGACAGGAAGAGAAGAATTATCTTTAGAAATCACTTTACAACTTAAGTAAGATAAAATTAAGTAAACTGAAGAAGTGGCTTGTAGGTAGAAAATACACTAGAACTGTCCACAAAAAAAAAAAAAAAAAAAGAAGCAAACAAATAAACAAAAAACCCTATGAAAATATTAAGACAATTCATGTGAAGCTACTCAGCAGGAGTGACAATCATCACAAAAAAAAACTATTTTGGAGAAGATACACCTCCACACTTACATAATGTAGTAGTCGTGACATGTCTAGTGAACAGGTACTATAATCATAGTCAGCAGCAGAAGAGCTATGAAAAGAGGAAGAGGCAATAAACTAAGGCAGATTCTTCTTCCCCTCTACTCTGTCCTGCTGAGACCTCATCTTGAATACTGCAATCAGGCTGCCCCAGTTTAAGAGGGTCAGGGATCTGCTGGGGAGGGTCCATCAGAGGGCTACAAGGATGATGAGGGGACTGGGGGGTATGGCTGATGAGGAGAGGCTGAGGGACCTGGGGCTTTTGAGTCTGGAGAAGAGAAGACTGAGAGGGGATTTAATCAACGTTTATAATCATCTGAGGGCTGGTCAGGAGTGGGGGGACAGGCTCTGCTCACTTGCTCCCTGTGATAGGACAAGAAACAATGTGTGTAAGTTGCAGCACAAGAGCTTCCACCTCAACACAAGGGGGAATTTCTTTCCTGTAAGGGTCATAGAACACTGGAACAAGCTCCCCAGAGAGGTTGTGGAGTCTCCTTCTCTGGAGACTTTCAAGGCCTGTCTGGATGTGTTCCTCTGTGATCTGTGCTGGCAGAGGGGTTGGACTCGATGATCTTCTTGGGTCCCTTCAAACCCATAACATCCTGTGAGCCTGTGGTGAGAAATCCAAACACTTCCTGAAAGGCAGCCGTAGCGCCTTAGACCATACAAAGAATCTTTACAGGAGAGAAGCAAAGATTCTGATTACGTGAAGGAGATATTCTTCTAAAGAATTGTTCCTTCAGAGAAAAGAGATCTGGTGCTTCCAAGCAGGACATTGCTGTGCTAGTTTGAGCCTAGCTAGCATGTTTTTGGTGAGAAGAACTAGATGATAGGCTGTAAAATGAAAACAATGGTGAGGTCTACTTCCCTCACAGTCTTGCTGGGATGTGTAAAGAAGAAAGGCAAAACAAAGATTAGGGCACTTGCTTCGTCTCTTCGTTGGGGAGCTTTGCCTGCTGGGGAGAAGCTGAGGCTGCTGGCTGGACTCCATCTTGCTTTCTAACCTCACCCTCCCTTTGCTTGGCTGCTTCACCTTGCTTTTTAACCCTTTTGTCCGAACCTCCATTCTGCCTTGGGATTGGGGCAAGGTTGAGAGGGGTAGGGGGAAGGTGAGGGGTGGTTGAGAGCCCCTCCTGGGGACTCAGGTTTCTGGGAGGGGAATTGTGTCTGTATTACCTTTTTTACCTTGTATATTTCTGTATCTAACTGTATATACTGTAAATATCTGCTTGTAAATTGTGCCAGCTGTAAATATAAGCTTCATTCACATTTCCAGAGCCGTCTGAGTCTAGTCTGGGTGATTTCTAAAAGTGTGGGGGGCAGGGGATACCCAAGCCATCACAATTGCTTAATTTCTACTTCATTATCATCCAGTGATAATAATGTGAATAAATGGTCTAATGGCAGCAAAAATAGCTGTGCACAGTCTCTAAAGATTGCCAAAACAGTCTTTCAGTTCTGCCTGGGTAGATGCTCCAGAAGGAAATGGACATGTAGTTGTGCTTCCTTGGGCACTGGCTCTTATGTGGCACTTGAAAGCTGTATACCAACACTATCTCAGTCTCTACTTCTGAAGGCCTTTGGAAGCATCAGCCCAGGGCCATTGTGAACAGTTCATGTTGACATCCTGGTGCATCTTTCCAGTAACTTTCCTGTGCTGTGCTGGTCCATGACCCAGACTATATTTCATAGTCTGGTTCTGCCCAGATTGTCCTCTTGGCTGTGGCCTATTATACTGATCACAATTTGCCTTGCATTCAGCTCCTGGTTAGGGTGAGGTTATCAAACTCCCATGTAAGTAGAAGACCTCCATGGAAAACAAACAAGCTTCATTTAAAATGGATGAGACGAGCAAGTAACAATGAACTATCATAACCTCATTCTGCAGATTAGAAGATAGAAAAGCAACTAGAAGACATTCAAAGGACCCACAAATAGGAACATAGACAGACTTTCAAAATAAGCACAGCTGGAAGGAGATTTTCAAGACAATTTAGGTCTTATTTACAAACTAAACAGTGTGATCAGATTTCTTTGAAATATCAAATGTTAGGTGTCAACTTATTTACAGAGCTTAGGATATAAGAGTTCCAAAGACAACAATCATTTGCTGCTAATTATCTTAAAAGCAAGCACCTAAACGGAGCTGAGCCATTAAAAAAATTGCTATCAATTTTGTGTGATGAATACTAGAGCTGCTGTCAGACAACATCTAAGTCTTGCTCAATTGCATTTCAAACCCATGGCAATCAGCCTCCCTGCACTCAAGTTTTAGTTTGTTATCTGAAAGCCTTTTTTTAATAGGTGCTAAAGAACTCTGTGTCAGAACATTCATTTTAGGGTGATGGTAAATACCACTCCAGAATCATAATGTTTCACTGACAATCCATCTGGGCTAAATAAAACTGTGGCATAAGCTTGTATAAAATTAATAAGCACTGTCTTAACTTTACCTTGCATAAAATTAATAAGCGCTGTCTGATCCAGTTATGAGCCACGCTGAATTTGAGACTGATTTCCTTTCATTTATTCTTCAGCCTTTCAAACTTGTTCATGACAAGCTGTTATCTACTGTAGGAACCTGTGGAGCTGATTATAAAAGCTGCCTGTGCATTTTGTATTCACCTACCTTTATATCTTGGGGCAATGCAGGGTGGGTCTTTTTGAAGGTTAATGAGTAAACAATCAGCAAGCGATGGCTGAGTAGCACATATTGTTGAGGTTTCCTTAGGTATGCTAGGATCACTAAGCCTCACTTCTTTTCAAGTTTACAACTCAAGGAAATACAAATTATCAGGAGGGGGTGTTCTTAATTATTTTTTTTAATTAAATAAATTATTTTGACTGAAGAAATTGTCATTCTTGTACTCCAGTTAGTACCTTGTTGAGTTTCATAGGCTTGATTTATTAAGCCACCCTAGAGAACAGCTGCAAAGGCACAATGAAGTAACAAACTTCACTTCACTGAAAGGCCCAGCAATCATCATCACAGCCTGATCAGTAACGTGTGTCGAGGCTCACTGCACCTTCTGATAGCTTCCAGCAGCTGGACTTGCAGCATTTCTAAACCAAATCTTGATAGATTCCATACATGATAAAACTCATGGTAGATAGCAGAAGTGCCATGCTTTTGGGAAGGAAGAGCAAAATTATTTTGTCAATTTATGCTTAGTAAAAACAGGTACAAGCATTTCTAAATCCAGTTTAGGTCCTACTGGCCACACTGCTCTTCATCCAGGCCAGGATGCCATTGGCTCTCTTGGCCATCTAGGCACACTGCTGGCTCATGTTCAGCTACTATCTACCAGTACCCCCAGATTGCTTTCTTCCTGGCTGCTCTCCAGCCACTCTGTTCACAGACTGTAGTGCTGCTTAGGGTTGTTGTGGCCAAAGTGTATTTATAGATTCTATAATCTCTGTGTATAACATATTGATGTCTACTGAATCATAGAACCAACCAGGTTAGAAGAGACCTCCAAGATAAGTGAGTCCAACCTAGTACCCTGCCCTGTCCAATCAACTAGACCATGGCACTAAGTGCCTCAGCCAGGCTTTTTTTGAGCACCTCCAGGAATGGCAACTCCACCACCTCCCTGGGCAGCCCATTCCAATGCCAATCACTCTCTTTGGGAAGAACTTCCTCCTAACATCCAGCCTATAAATATTATCACTTATAATCTCAATTTTTCACTAGGTATTTTCAACTGTTAAGACTGTTTAACAGTAATGAAAAGCTGAGAAGTAGTATTCTCCAAGAAAATTGGCATAAACCTGTAATTTAGCAATTTCTTCTTTTTTTTCATTGTCATTCTGTGCCTTTTGTTAGAAATCCAGCATCTCACCTGTAATAATTAACAAGTTCCAATAAACATCCTGAAACACATTATTTATTGAACACACTGATACAGTAACATCCAAACATTCTTTTCAGTGCCAAAATACTATCATAAGAGATATTCTACAAAAAGTATTAAAATGATGAAATTAACAATTGATGAAGAAAGAGTTCAGGCAATATATGGCAGAGCACCTGCTATATCCCCACAATTGCCTGCCTGCCTAATAGCATTTGTAGGATCAGCATCTACAAATAGTCTCTGCTGCAGCATTTATTATTGCTTTCAATTGCTTTGACTTTGAGTCAAGACATATTTGATGTCCTTGGTATATTTCATCTGAAGAATAGTTCAATACATAAATAAGTTCAAAGGAGGGCTGAAGCATTATATGCTTTTCACTGCAAAAAAAAAACAACCCATAAAATAATAGAAAAAAATAGATTAGAATAGAATAGAATAGAATAGAATAGAACAGAATCAATCAGGTTGGAAGAGACCTCCAAGATCATCCAGTCCAACCTAGCACCCAGCCCTATCCAGTCAACCAGACCATGGCACTAAGTGCCTCATCCAGGCTTTTCCTGAACACCCCCAGGGATGGTGACTCCACCACCTCCCTGGGCAGCCCATTCCAATGCCAATCACTCTCTCTGCCAACAACTTCCTCCTAACATCTAGCCTAGACCTCCCTCAACACAACTTGAGACTGTGTCCCCTTCTCCTGTTGCTGGTTGCCTGGGAGAAGAGACCAACCCCCACTCGGCTACAGCCTCCCTTCAGGTGGTTGTAGACAGCAATGAGGTCTGCCCTGAGCCTCCTCTTCTCCAGGCTAAACAACCCCAGCTCCCTCAGCCTCTCCTCATAGGGTTTGTGTTCCAGGCCCCTCACCAGCTTTGTTGCCCTTCTCTGGACACGTTCCAGAGAACAACTAATTATCCTCAGATAAATACAGAGTAATTTTCCACAGTCATTCTTCTCGCCCAGAACTTTAAGACACACTAGTGAGTTAGGAGCTAGCTTGTGCACATGGCTGTATTAATGCCAATAGTATCTTTACTTTTAGTAGCAGTGGTAGCATTTATTTGTACTATACTTAATGTGTCCCTATGGCTTGGTTTTACACCAAAATAACCATATTTCAAGTGTTATGGGAACATCTACATCAAGCATGAAAACGACTGAAGCTCCCAAAGATGCTAAAAAAACCCCAGATGCATGAGCTGCCATATCCTGCAAGTAAAACTCTTTTCATAGTTAGAATAATGGGTAATTTTTAGTCAACAATTGAATCTGACAGATCAAGGTGCTTTATGAATCCTAAAAATATATTCACTTACTTGATGACTTACGGTGTGCAACTCACACCATACGCTCACAAAAGGAAATGCTTAGGTTGGACTTCGTTCTATTACAATGACTTATCACGTTTCTCTAAGTCAGTCATAGAATCATAGAATCAACCAGGTTAAAAGAGACCTCCAGGATCATCCAGTCCAACCTAGCACCCAGCCCTATCAACTAGACCATGAAACCAAGTGCCTCGTCCAGGCTTTACTGAACACCTCCAGACACGGTGACTCCACCACCTCTCTGGGCAGCCCATTCCAATGCCAATCACTTTCTCTGCCAACAACTTCCTCCTCACATCCAGCCTAGACCTCCTCTGGCACAACTTGAGACTGTGTCACTTTCTTCTGTTGCTGGTGGCATGGCAGAAGAGACCAACCTCACCTGACTACAGCCTCCTGTCAGGGAGTTGTAGACAGTAATGAGGTCAGCCCTGAGCCTCTTCTTCTCCAGGCTGCATACCCCCAGCTCCCTCAGCCTTTCCTCACAAGGCTGTGTTCTAGGACTTTCACCAGCTTTATCACCCTTCTTTGGACACCTCCCAGTATCTCAACACCTCTCTTGACTTGATTAGCCCAGAACTGGATACAGTACTCAATGTGTACTAATATCTGAGCCTTGTACTGCTGAGTTGATGAGTTAGTTGACGAGTTTTTGGTTAGTTGATGAGTTTTTTGTTTTTCTTTTTGCCTTTAAAAAAAAAACCCACAAATATTTTGGCCTCTCAGTAACATAAATCCATTGCCTCAGCATCCAGTTGTACAGCATGACAGGGAAATGCTGAATATATTTGCACATGAGATGTTATCAGGCTGCCGATGAAAGAGAAGAGGAAGTTTGAACGGACTTCCGCGCTTTTGAGTTTCTAATAGAAGCTACGTTTTTCATCTGCCCTTTTTCAGAAAGCAACACTCAAACTTTGCAGCAGACTTTGCCATCTGCTCACACTTATGCCCACTGTTCTGTTTGCAGAGTGTTCAACATTTGTTTTCAGACAGAAAGACTCAAGGTCACTTAAAAAAATATAAAGAATGAATGAGTGCAGCAGAAAAGCAGCTCATATCATATTCAAATAAACATCAACCAGGCTGTGACAAATGGTTCCACTGAGATACTAAGAATTCCCATCAAATGATCTCATTTTTAAGCAGATATTTTCTTTAGATCCCAGGCTGATTTTGCAAATGTTTGCCATCATACAGAATATTCTTAAACAGGGCAGAAACTGGCCTCTATTCCTCCCCTTAGTTTATTAGTGGAAGTTGTAGAGAGCAGACAGAAATACAATTATTTTACTCCTAAAGGAAGTGAAATAAAAATGCTCTTGCTGAATTGGAGAGGAATACAGAAAATTCTGTTTAAGGATGTACAGGAAAAAATACAGAGTAGATGAATGCTTAACACCTAACACAGATACAGGATACATGAGAATTCCCCTAAAACCTTCCCCCCAGCCAAGCTAAACAATCTAACCCCAGGGCTTGTTTCCCTCCTTCTCTGTTGTCTTCCATTAGGTCCAAACAGGCCTTGATTGCACATCAGGAAATGCACTGTGGCATTGGAAGTTGTGACTGGGTTATCTGCCCCTTTGGTCTTATGAAATCAACCAGACTAGACTCAGCTGGCTGGAAATTAAGGAATGAAGCTTTATATTTACAGCTTAGCACAATATACAAGCAGGTAGTTACAATAGATACAGCTATAGACAGAAATAGACAAGTTAAAGGCAATACAGAAACACAACAGCCCCCCCAGAAACTACAATCCCCTGGAGGGGCTCTCAACCACCCTTCCGCCTTCTTTCCACCCCTCTACCTTACCCCAGAGTTGCCTTACATGCAAGGAGAGCTTAGAGGATTGGCCAGGGGGGTTAGGAAGCAGAAGGATTGTTACACAGAAAGCAGGCCACCCAGAGACACACTGACTGTCTTATCTATGCTTGTATTCTTGCTTTTATCCATCTCAGCAAGCCTATGAGTGCAGTAGCCATCACCATTGCTTCCTTTTCACAGCCTAATGTCTAATTTCTCTCACTAAAATATTCCAGCTAGCCTCCAACTAGCACAGAGGTTACTTCTCCATAGTTACCCAGATAAGACTCACTCCAGAGAGCTGAAGGAAAGGAGGGAAAAGAGCTAGATCTGGTTTTGCTGCCCGCTTATAAAGTGATGGCAGCATTATGGGATTGAATAACAAAATGATGATTTCTGGGGTCCATCTCCTGGACCTCTCTGGTTCTCTTGGAGAACTCTATGGCTTTCTTAAGGAGACCTGGACCAAACCACCACAGTCTTGCTGTTGTTAAGTGTGTTCTGCAAGCTGTCAGAGGCCTGTGACACTTGTAGCTTACATATGTATTAGTTATAATTAAAATTAATTTCACCTTAAACAGAAGCATGCACAAGCAATGCAACCAGCAACAATATGATCAGTTTGCAACTCCTTAGAGACAGAGTTGAAAGTACAGCACCTGTTTTTCAAGTAAGCATGGCAGTAAGATGATGTGCTGGTTTGAGGCCAATAGAAATATTGTTCTGAGGGAAATTAAATCCTTAGCTGTGAGAGGAAGGAAAAGAAAACAACATGTACCCTATTTCATCCATTCTTTTGCTGAGAAATGCAACTAGTCAAAATATAGATAAGACACTCACTTCGCACACACCTCTTAGCTCTCAGTTCTGTTTTGTACCTTCATTCTGGCAGTCTGGTCTCTGTGGTTGCCTCTGCCTTAACTCTAATCTGACATAGACATGGGTTGATCTTGTTATTTCTGAAAGGAAAGAAAGAGGGAGGAGGAAGGGGGTTTGGGTCAGGAGTCCTTCTGGGGACTCTGATTTCTGGGAGGGGTATTGTGTTTCTGTATTACTTTAAACTTATAATCATGGAATCATAAAATCAACCAGGTTGGAAGAGACCTCCAAGATCAGCCAGTCCAACATAGCACCCAGCCCTGTCCAATCAACCAGACCATGGCATTAAGTGCCTCAGCCAGGCTTTTCTTCAACACCTTCAAGGATGGTGACTCCACCACCTCCCTGGGCAGCCCATTCCAATGCCAATCACTCTCTCTGCCAACAACTTCCTCCTAACATCCAGCCTAGACCTCCCTCAACACAACTTGAGACTGTGTCTCCTTGTTCTGTTGCTGGTTGCCTGGCAGAAGAGCCCAACTCCACCTGGCTACAGCCTCCCTTCAGGTAGTTGTAGACAGTAATGAGGTCAGCCCTGAGCCTCCTCTTCTCCAGGCTAAACACCCCCAGCTCCCTCAGCCTCTCCTCACAGGGCTGTGCTCCAGGCCTCTCATCAGTTTCATTGCCCTTCTCTGGACACCTTCCAGTATCTCGACATCTCTCTTGACTCGAGTAACCCAGTACTGGACACAGTACTCAAGGTGTGGCCTGACCAGTGTTGAGTACAGGGGCAGAATAACCTCCCTTGTTCTACTGGCCACATTGTTCCTGATCTAGGCCAGGGTGTCATTGGCTCTCTTGCATTAATTTAATTACCCCTTCATAACATCTTATGTAGGGCTGGTGAGGGCTATTGCTTTGTTATGTGACTAAGGCAGAAACCCATAAAACTTGACTGAATATTCCTTCACAGCTTTCTTAATAAAACAATCTTTTCCAGGTGCACATTTGATCATAATAATTATACCCCTTCCATTCTCACCCGGACCCTTCCAAAATCTTGCAGTTTCTCTTTCTAAAACACTTCAAAAGCTACACTTCTGTTTTGAAATGACTTTTACATTTATTGCCAATATAGTCTGATTACCAATTATTTTTTCATTTCATTTTTTTTCTTCTTCTTTGATATTTTTGCTTAAAACCTAGCTCTGAAAATGATATTTTTGCTCTAGTAATCACATAGAATTCAAAGTTGTTAAAAATGAACAGAGAACAACAAATCCATTCCAGCTAACTACTGAAAAACAAGACACATTTGAATTATTCTCCAGCTCATGCATATGCAGGACAAACATTGGATATAAACCTCACTGGATAGGAAGCTCTGAAGAAATTAGACTGCAATGCAGCTGTTTCATGGGGGGAGTGGGAAATGTCATTATAAGAAATGCTTATTTCTAACATTTCTGGTCTCATAGGACACATCTAAAACACACTGCAGTGCACCCACTTTAGAGCTGTGCAATGTTATGTCAGGTAATATTTTGGCAGAGTAATAACTTCTTCACTTCATACTGCTCATGCTACTTCTTTCCCTATAATAAAGTTCCATTATCTTTTCCTTTCTGATATCTTCACTCTTTTTTTTTTTGCTTTTCATAATAGTCCCACTGGGCACTGGTATTCAGTTAAACATTTGTACTCATGCTTAACAGTAAGACAGTAGTGAAATTCCACTCTTCTTTTTTCCATTAAAAATAATCAGGAAAAGTACAGCATGTAACTAAAAGTCTAGATGAACAAGGACAGATCTCATCTGCTTACTACTTCATTGAACTAAAACCCAGCTTTCATCAAACCAAAAGAAAACACCTGCAAGGGTTCAAGTGCTGTTTGCAGATCAGGAGTAGTGGTACTGCCGTTGCTTGTAATTGGACTCAACTTTCATGTTAAGAGCACAGACCGCAGGACATCTGGGAGGAGAGGCTGAGGGAGCTGGGGTTGTTTAGCCTAGAGAAGAGGAGGCTCAGGGCTGACCTCATTGCTGTCTACAACTACCTGAAGGGAGGCAATAGCCAGGTGAGGTTGGTCTCTTCTCCCAGGCAACCAGTAACAGAAGAAGGGGACACAGTCTCAAGTTGTGCTAGGGAAGTATAGGCTGGATGTTTAGGAGGAAGTTCTTCACAGAGAGAGTGATTTGCCATTGGAATGGGCTGCCCAGAGAGGTGGTGGAGTCACTGTCCCTGGGGGTGTTCAGGAAAAGACTGGCTGAGGCACTTAGTGCCATGGTCTAGTTGACTGGATAAGGCTGGGTGCTAGGTTGGACTGGCTGATCTTGGAGGTGTCTTCCAACCTGGTTGATTCTATTCTATTCTATTCTATTCTATTCTATTCTATTCTATTCTATTCTATTCTATTCTTTATCTTGACATGCTCCAGCCTGTCTGGAGTTGTGTCTTAGCTTATTTCCCCGAAAGAAAAATTACAGGAGAAATAAAGGTACCGGACTTCATAGGTGGTGGAGTGAAGGGAAAGGGGAAATGAGTGGTATAGTATGAAAACAAGGCAGGTGAGGTCTTCACTAGCCAGGGCACAGACCCACAGTATAAGATGAGCTGAGCAGACTTGGTGATGAAGGCTCGGTTTAGCACATGGTCTAGATAAAGTATGCCATATGGGGTAAGTTTAGCTGTGACATGGATTTGTAGATGGTACACTAGGAACCGTGTTAGCATCGTTATTACCAGACTAACAATTCTCTGCTCACACTGTGGAGACTTTAATTCCATTAATATTAAACCTGTTGCTTGGAATGATGTCATAGGGGTCCTCCTTTGCTGAAAGTAGGTCTCTCTTATCACTTAGTACCAGGTGAGTTTCAATCCTTAATTGAAACTACAAATTCTATTTATACACCAGCAAGCTTTACAAAATTGCTCATTTATGAGGCAGCAAAATAAATTCCATATACTAAGGGAATCATGTTTTTAGGATTAACTGAATTGAAATCACTACAGGAAAAAAAATTATAATCTTGCCCCAAAAGCAAGGATTTTGATTAAGGCTAAAAATTAAGGCTAAAGTTAAAAGGCAGTATTTTTTTTCTTTGATAGTATAGCATTAAAATATGAACAATCAGAAAAATTCAAGATGATGTCTTAGTTGAAAATAGATATCTGAAAATGAGTGTTCCTTCTCTTAGGCTGTAGATAAGACAAATACCTTTTACATGCTGATCCTGAATTTACCAAGGGCTGGCAGCTTTTCAGTTTTCATTCTTTTCCCCTTTAAATTATCATGGCATTTGCATTCTTTAGAGCTGCTTATGCAACTCAATATACAATAATTAAAGAAAACAAACAAAAAAAACAAACCCAAACTAACATCTTGCAGGAAGATGCTGCTTGGAGAAATCACCTCTGCTTCTTATGAACTTCATCATAAAATAGTTGATGTGAAGGTCAGGCAGGGCTTGTCCACTATCAAGCTGATAAAGGGCTGAGTCTGTGATGGTTTGGGTGTTACTCACCCTCACACACTTTGTAAAATCACCCAAACTAGACTCAGCAGCTCTGGAAATTGAATGAAGCTTTATATTTACAGCTTAGCACAATGTACAAGCAGATATTTACAGTATATAGAGTTATGTACATAAATATACAAGTCAAAAGGTAATACAGAAACACAACAGCCCTCTCAGAAACCTGAGTCCCCAGGAGGGGCTCACAACCACCCCTTCACCTTCATCCCACCCCTCTTCCTTACCCTATATCTTGCCTTATGTTTAAGGTAGTATGGAGGGTCAACCAGGGGGGTTAGGGAGCAGATGGATTAGTCACACAGACGGTAGGTTAGGTTAGAGAGAGAGAGAGTAGTTCAGCCCAAAGCCCAGACAGCAACTGTGTTATCTATGTGTTCTTGTTTTTATACATCTCAGCAAGCCTATGGGTGAAGTAGCCATCACCATTATTTCCTTTTCACAGCCTGTAATCTAATTCCTCTCACCAAAACATTCTAACTAGCTTCCAAC
Source organism: Tricholaema leucomelas (assembly GCA_013400475.1). Classification (NCBI taxonomy): domain Eukaryota; kingdom Metazoa; phylum Chordata; class Aves; order Piciformes; family Lybiidae; genus Tricholaema lacrymosa; species Tricholaema leucomelas. The sequence goes on along the minus strand of WAAF01010246.1, from coordinate 58,609 downwards.
TAGCTCAAAGTCCTATTTCTCTTTCTATTCAGTCTTGTAATGTTGAGTGTTTTCTGGGAAAAGAGGATAATAGTGAGTGCAATGCCCAACTTAAAACACATCAGGCAATGCTTGTGAGTTTAGATTAACATGCAATTAAATTGCATTTTTTATGCAAACAAGTAAATGTCCATATATAGCAATATATTGAGTGCTGACAATTTTTTAACTTCAGGAAATAAAACCCAACTGTGTTTTCTTAGTGACAAGCTTGTATTATTTTTTGAAGCATGCAAGAGATAGCTTCTGAAAGAAATGCATTTGTAATGTGCTGATAGAAATATCCAAATCAAAGAAATGAATTGATACTGCTTTTATTAATAGTTCTTAGGATTAGCTTTTATCTTTTAAAACTTTTAAGTTTTAATATGCATATTACTGAAAAAAATAACCCCACAACAAAAACCCAACAAACTTTCTTCCTTGACTTTAAATGGATTATCTCTTCTTTGTTCTTCTTTCCAGCCAAAGTGCCTTCTGCCAACAAAATCCTCTACTCAAAGTTGCAGGCCAAAGTCACTCCCTCTTAAAAATAAAGACTTAATATCCCTCTTATATTCACATTTCAAATGCAAAGATTGCCTTTTATTGCTGCTGATTGCATTCCTAGATGTGCCTTTGAGTTACAGAAAAGATGTGCAAAGCTGGCTTGAAAAAAATAATATGTAGATCTTTTAAAAAGTATCTTAATACTTCTGAGATTGTTCTTGGTGATAGGCTGCCTGAGAAGTTCATTTCAGTATTATATAAAGAGCAGCATAACCTGTAGACATCTATGTCCTGGTAGGGCATAAATCCTGCCAGGCTGGTTTAGCCCTTGCTCTCCTCTTTGTAGCTGGCAGGTTGATGGACATGATTCTCTCCCTTTGCTCTGCTGAGACCCCACCTGGAGTACTACATCCAGTTCTGGAGCCCCTATTACAAGAAGGATGTGGAGATGCTGGCGTATGTCCAGAGAAGGGCCATGAGGATGTTCAGAGGGCTGGAGCAGCTCTGCTATGAGGACAGACTGGAAGAGTTGGGGATGTTCAGTCTGCAGAAGAGGAGGCTCTGAGGTGACCTTCTTGTGGTCAGCAGGTCAAGTGAGGTTCTCCTCCCCACCTACTCTGCTCGAATGAGGAAGTATTTAGAGTCCCTGGCTCCAGTTCTGGGCTTCACAGTCCAAGAGAGACAGGGAGCTACTGGAGGCTTCAAGGTGACCTTCTGTGGCCTTTCAGTATCTGAAAATGGCCTACAAAAAAGTTGGGCAGGGACTTTTTAGGCTCTCAGTGAGTGACAGGACTAGGGGAAATGGAGCAAAGCTGCAGGTGGGGAGATTCAGACTGGACATGAGGAAGAAGTTATTCAGCATGAGAGTGGTGAGAGCCTGGAATGGGTTGCCCAGGGAGGTGCTTGAGGCCCCGTCCCTGAAGAAGTTTAAGGCCAGGCTGGATGAGGCTGTGTCCATCCTGCTCTAGGGTAGGGTGTCCCTGGGCATGCCAGGGGGTTTGCAACTAGATGATCCTTGTGGTCTCTTCCAACCCTGACTGATTCTATGATTCTATTCTAAAACATAAGTGATGAGAAGGAACCTCAGCCATTCTGTCATTCTGAAAAAAATATCATCCTAAGTCTGGCACAAGGCAAATAAAGTCAAATATTATTTGTTAGAGCTTAAGCAGTCAGATTAGTGACCAAACAGCATTTTTACAGGAGATATAAATGGAAGGCTTTGGGTATTTCATTTCAACCCTTACAATCTTCCTTGGTCAAGATGCTTCAGCAGCAGCTTTTCAGTAACAATGACACACTCCTATCCAATCTGTTGCACATGCTAGAGAGTCTAAGTCAGCATCCATCTACACTTGGTGGCAGAGAAGTTGTATTTGCTACATCAGGCAATTTCCTATATGATGGAGTTTGCTGGAATACACAATATTGCCAGATGACAGATTTGCCTCATGATATTTGGCATTTTATTTAGTTTCCAGTGAAGAGCAACTCTTCAAGGAGGTGTGCAACAGTCAAGAGTTCTGAGCTTTCTTTTGAAGCTCTCTAGCTCCCATTATTATAAGAAAGGTTGGTAACTCCAATATGCATCTTGAGAAAAGGCAATAAAGATACCAATGTCTACTTACTATCTGGGTAAAAACTATTGAATGGTTTAGGCTGAAATGGACCTTTTGAAGATCATCCAACTCCATCTCACCTGCCATGGGCAGGGACACCTCACACTACACTCAGCTACTCAAGACCTCATCCAATCTGGCCATTAGTACCCCCCAGGGAGGAAGCATCCACAATCTTGCTGGGCAGCCCATTCCATAGTCTCATTACCCTTGTACCGAAGAACTTCGTCCTAAGATCCAGTTTAAACCTATTGCACTTCAGCTTAAAACCATTCCCTCTTGTCCTATGTCCCAAGACTTTTCATAGGTGTCATCTCCTTTCCCTTGTGGACTATCATTCTAAGGGAAAAAATCAGGGTGCAGTTCTTCTTGCTCTATCATACATAGAATCATAGAATGGTTTAGGTCGGAAGGGACCTCAAGGATCATCCAGTTCCAACCCCCTGCCATAGGCAGGGACACCTCCCACTAGAGCAGCTTGCTCAAGGCCTCATCCAGCCTGGCCTTAAATGCCTCCAGGGAGGAAGCATCCACAACCTCCCTGGGCAACCCGTTCCAGTGTCTTACCACCCTCACTGTAAAGCACTTCCTCCTAACATACATGTCTGCTATGTGATTCCCTTCTGCAAGGGAAGACTGGGGATATGTCTTTTTTTTTTCAGTGCATTTAATGTTTTCCTATTCATGTCAGAATATTGAAAGACCAATCTAAGATGTTTTAATACTTGGATCTTGCAGTATGGGATACCTGTTTACTAAAGTATCAGTATTTTTGGAGGATAATTGCCTGAACAGTAGTTCATTTAGGTGCTCAGGCTGCTAAGGGTCTACAATGATTAGGCTGAAGTTGAAGACTCTTTTGTAGTGGCATCCTTAAGTAATGTGAGTCACAAATTTATCCTGGGGAAGATGAACCAAGTGGGCCATAGGGCTTTTAGCTAATATCTATGCCTTTGGCATGCTTCTGGCACTAGTTATTTTTCAAAATCATTTTTTCTTTGTCCTTTACTATTGCCAGATGCAGAAAGCTCTGTGCTGTGAAGTGCTGTGCAGGAATTTTGCCAGAGCTCAGGAGCTGCTATGCCAATGCCAAATGGCATGGATTTAAACTGGCTCTTTTAATGAGTAATCATTTAGAAAGGTATAGACAGAGTAAAGCAAAAGTTTTTCATCATAGTTGATCAGCTTCTACTGCTGTGGATAGTATACTACTGGTTCCCATTAGTCTCTAACTATTGCATCATTCCTGGTGAACTAGTGCAGGGTAAACCCACACTCTCATATGCTCTAAAAAAAAAAAATTATGACCTCTTATCACAGAATCATAGAATCAAGCAGGTCGGAAGAGACCTCCAAGATCAGCCAGTCCAACCTAGCACCCAGCCCTAGCCAATCAACCAGACCATGGCACTAAGTGCCTCATCCAGGCTTTGCTTCAACACCTCCAGGGACAGTGACTCCACCACCTCCCTGGGCAGCCCATTCCAATGCCAATCACTCTCTCTGCCAACAACTTCCTCCTAACATCCAGCCTAGACCTCCCCTGGCATGACTTGACACTGTATCCCCTTCTTCTATTGTTGGTTGCCTGGCAGAAGAGACCAACCTCCCTTCAGGTAGTTGTAGACAGCAATGAGGTCAGCCCTGAGCCTCCTCTTCTCCAGCCTAAACATCCCCCAGCCCCCTCAGCCTCTCCTCACAGGGCTGTGCTCCAGGCCCCTCACCAGCTTCAGTGCCCTTCTCTGGACACGTTCTAGTATCTCAACATCTCTCCTGAATTGAGGAGCCCAGAACTGGACACATCACTCAAGGTGTGGCCTGACCAGTGCTGAGTACAGGGGAAGAAGAACCTCCCTTGTCCTACTGGCCACACTGTTCCTGTCACAGGCCAGGATGCCATTGGCTCTCCTGCCCACCTGGGCACACTGCTGGCTCATCTTCAGCTACTCTCTGCCAGCAGCCCCAGGTCCCTTTCTGCCTGACTGCTCTACAGACACTCTGTCCCCAGCCTGTAGTGCTGCTTGAGGTTGTTGTGGCCAAAGCGTAGAAGCCTGCACTTTGCCTTGTTAAATCTCATCTCATTGGCCTCTGCCCACTCATCTGCCAAGGTCCCTCTGCAGGGCTCTCCTACCCTCCAACATATCCACATCTGCCCGTAGCTTGGTATCATGAGATCCTAGCTTGGGCTATGAGATACCCTGAATTTCCTTGTTGAGGACAGATTTCTGATCCATAGCTAGGAACGAATACAGTAATTGTTTAATTATTGCACCCCAGATTAGGCCAAAATGCTCTGGGCAAGTATGAAAACAAAATAATGTTAGCCACTCACTTGAATAGGATTGTAAGTTCCTAAATAGCTTTGTTATTTGTTTGCCTGGGCTTTAAGGTTTGGTTTTGTAATTGTTATAAAGAAGCATTTCTGCAAATACAACTTCCAAAACTGTTTGCTGGTTGACTATGGCAATAATCTCACACCTTATAAACAGATACTGATAATTAATATATCTGTTTACTTTGGCTTTCCTCAGGTTAGTAAGGAACAAGGTAAGAGAAGAGGAGGCTCAGGGGTGACCTCATTGCTGTCTACAACTACCTGAAGGGAGGTTGTAGCCAGGTGGGCTTGGTCTCTTCTCACAGGCAACCAGCAATAGAACAAGGGGACACAGTCTCAAGTTGTGCTGGGGGAAGTATAGGCTGGATGTTAGGAGGAAGTTATTGCCAGAGAGAGCGATTTGTTACTGGAATGGGCTGCCCAGGGAGGTGGTGGAGTCACCATCCCTTGGGGTGTTCAAGAAAAGACTGGCTGAGGAACTCAGTGCCATGGTCTAGTTGACTGGATAGGTCTGGGTGCTAGGTTGGACTGGGGCTGATCTTGGAGGTGTCTTCCAACCTGGCTGATTCTATGATTCTATGATAATATGTGGATGTGTTGGAAGAAAAGGCTGCATTATGGACTTTGCAGTAAAGATCTTTAGGAAACTATCACAATATAAAATATTACATGCTTTTATGTAGATGAAAAAAAGGGAAAGATTAAGCTACAAGTAGTTCTGTATCTTGTTTTGTTGACAAAGCAGATTTGCATATCACAATTCTCAGTTATTGGGGAAAGTTAGTGAGATGATTTCTAGTAGCAGCAAAGTAGTAAGTGCTTTTCTCCCTGCTTTCATCTTGTAAAGGACAAGCTTTTAATACAGAAAACAATTAATGTTCTAAAATAGCAGGTAAGCATTTTTGAACACAGATGACATGATTAAAGATTCAGCCTGCCTTTGTGTTTAGCTATAGGGAGTCAAAAGCATCCAGAACACAGAAAAGCTCTTCTAGTCCACTGGTCTAAATTTTTCAATGTAATATGCTGCTGAGTTTCATTCCTTGGTAGCATTCATTCAGATTTTCCCTTTTTGCATACAAAATCTATCATTGCTCCTCCTCCTCTGCATCCTGTCATAAAAGACATTACTGTCTTAAGTAATAAATATCTTCTGAAAATGGTAATCACATCAACTTTTTATTGTCATTCACATTCACCATGCTTGGCACCTACTTCAAGCTATTTTTAGAGAGCCTTTAAAGAAAAGAATGACTTAAAATTTGGGGGGAAAAAGGGTTTCTGGACAAGTGACAACACAAAAAATAATCCACTATCAATTATTAGGAATATAACAGTTCATAAAGTACTTTGAAGAAGGCTTTGCTGCAAGTATTTGAAGTCTCTAGTAGTAGCTAAAAAAGGAAGCAGTTATGTGCCAGAATTCTCATCACTGTGTTTATATCTGTCTTGTTCACAAACTAAATAGGCCAGGCTGGATGAGGCTGTGGCCAGACTGATCTAGGGTAGGGTGTCCCTGCTCATGGCAGGGGGGTTGGAACTAGATAATCCTTGTGGTCCCTTCCAACCCTGACTGATTCTGTGAATCTGTGATTCTAAATGCTTCCACGTAAGGCTGCAGATTTGAGGGAATAAATTTGGCCTCCACACTGCCAGATCACAGTGCAGTTCTTCATCAGTTTTCACCTGTAATTACAGATCCTGTGTTGTTATGTTCCAGAGTATATTATGCCTTGTATATTCTGTAGTCTTATTATACCTCTTACAGTATATGCAATAAATGGGATCCACACTTTGCTTTAGTTTATACCTCTTCTGCAATGATAACTCTTTCAAATCACTGTGAGGTGCTGTGGAAGGGTTAAAATGACCCCCTCAAAATAAAAGCACCAGACTAGCTCAGAAGGTTTAGAAGCAAAGTGAAGCAAGCTGAAATCTAAACCCCATATAATGCAATGATTATGTACAAAATATATTTACAGCTATTTACAATTATTTACAATTTAGAAATCACAGAATCACAGAATGTCAGGGGCTGGAAGGGACCTTGAAAGCTCATCCAGTCTAATCCCCCTGCCAGAACAGGGTCACCTATACCAGATCACACAAGAATGCATTCAGGCAGGTTTTGAATATCTCCAGAGAGGGAGACTCCACAACCCCCCGGGCAGCCTGTTCCAGTGTTCTGTCACCCTCGCAGTGAAAAAATTCCTCCTCATGTTTACGTGAAACTTCCTATACCTCAGCTTCCACCCATGGCCCCTTGTTCCTGGGCGTCACTGACAGGGGCCTGGCTCCATCCTCTTGGCACAAACATGAATTAGGTCACCACTCAGTCTCCTCTTCTCTGAGCTAAAGAGCTGCAGCTCCATGGGAATAAAAAAAGGGAGTCAGGTAAATGTGATAAACGATGTATCTTTGGAGCAGATCTGTGGACTCTTGATGCAGTAAGATTGAGGTTAGAAACATACCAAATTTGTACACCACCTCCCTGGGCAGCCCATTCCAATGCCAATCACTCTCTATGGCAACAACTTCCTCCTGATATCCAGCCCAGACCTCCCCCAGCATGACTTGAGACTGTGTCCCCTTCTTCCGTTGCTGGTTGGCTGGCAGAAGAGACTGACCCACACCTGGCTACAGCCTCCCTTCAGGTAGTTGTAGACAGCAATGAGGTCAGCCCTGAGCCTCCTCTTCTGCAGGCTGCACACCCCCAGCTTCCTCAGCCTCTCCTCACAGGGCTGAGTTCCAGGCCCCTCTCCAGCTTCATTGCCCTTCTCTGGACATGTTCCAGTATCTCAACATCTCTCTTGAATTGAGGAGCCCAGAACTGGACACAGTACTCAAGGTGTGGCCTGACCAGTGCATGTATTGTTGCAAACATGTATCATGTATCATTGCAAACCCATCACAGAATCAAAGAATCATGTAGGTTCTAAAAGACAATTAAGAACATCAAGTCCAACCATTAATGATAATGTGCCATCTATTTCAGATTCATTCTTTGGTGTGACTGCAACAAACTATCATTTGTTCTGTGCTGTGATGCATATTACGTTTGGTTTTCTTCTTCTTTGGGAAGAATTTATTTGCTAGTTGTTTATTTTGTTAGCCTTAGATGCTGGAATTAATCTTCTGAATGGATTCCTGAATGGTATTAAGGACTCTAAGTCAACCTTCTCTGATATGTGAGTGTGGTTGTTTACAACTAAGCAAGCAGACTCATGCCAAAACACCAAAGCGAAGGAGAATGATGAAGCACAAGTTAGTTGTGTCACTGACTGTACTATCAAAAGGTGCTCTGATACCGTAGTGAAAGTGAGAGTAAGAACCAATGTAGAGAGATGAGAATAAAGTTTTCTCCCTTGCATATTCATGAGTTCACACACACCTGTACTAGCTTGTGGGAATAAACAGTGCACTTCTGCAGAGGGCTGAGTGCTCTCTAGTCTCACTGTGCTGCTAGCAAACACCTGATAGCTAAATACCTGTTTGTTGATATTGTGGTTCTATGTTATGTGGCCAGAAAAAGACTGAATTAACTGCATCTGTGTTCCAAAGAAGTTTTTAAGAGCAGAATAAGGCCTAAATATATTGGTATTCGTGGTTTGTTTCATTCCCCTCTGGCAACTGATGTTTTACTGTTTGTTTATATCAGCAAGTCTCAAATTAGCATAAATTTTAATAATATAGAGCTTTATTTGAGCCAGAAAGCAATTTATATGTAGAATCTAACACTGAGATGATTTGCAGAGTTAAACTATGATTCATATTTTAGGATGATCTAGGTGAACTTGTTCTGGCTGGATGGGGCACTTAGTGCCATGGTCTAGTTGATTGGATAAGGCTGGGTGATAGGTTAGACTAGATGATCTTCAGAGGTCCCTCCCAACATTCTGTCATTAGTAGTCTTCTTTTTCTGGAGTTTCATGTACATCATATTGCTTTGAAATGTTTTATTGCCTGAAAGTCATTTGCCAAAAAATGACCATGGATAAAGAGGAAAATAATCATAGAATCATAGAATCAACCAAGTTGGAAGAGAACTCCAAGATCAGCCAGTCCAACCTAGCACCCAGGCCTAGCCAGTCAGCTAGACCATGGCACTAAGTGCCTCATCCACTCTTTTCCCAAACACCTCCAGGGACAGCACCTCCACCACCTCCCTGGGCAGCCCATTCCAATGCCAATTACTCTTCCTCCTAACATCCAGCCTAGACCTCCCCTGGCACAACTTGAGACTGTGTCCCCTTATTCTGTTGCTGGTTGCCTGGAAGAAGTGATCAATCTCCACCTGACTGATCAGTTATGGGAACTGCATGGAAGGTTTTGAAAGGGAAGTTAGCATGAACAACAGAAGCAAGATTTTTTTGTAACTGGTAGGCAAAGATGTTGGAGTGGAAACAGCAGGAGCAGGAATCTGGATTGCCACTGCCAGATGACTCCCAAAGAACAATGCAGGCAGAGCATCCTCCTCACTAGATGACATGAGTAGCCACCTCTTGAGGTGACAACAGCAGCAAGTAGGAAAGCACCTTGGGTATGCAGCTGTGAATTCTGGAAGGATTTGTCACTCCAAGTGAGTTAGAGAGTGTGGCGAGCAGCAGAGGTACACATGAAACCATAGCACACATCTCCCATGTAGGCTATGCATTCCCCAGTACCAGGAGAAAGACCATTTGCTGGTGACACACACTGCTGGAACGTGGAGAGGGTGATGTGCATGGAGGGATTGGTGAGGGTTATGTGGGATTTGGGATTAGTTATGGAAAGGATAGGATCATAGGATGTTAGGGGTTGGAAGGGACCCAAAGAGATCATCAAGTCCAACCCCGCCCTGCCAGAGCAGGACAATACTATCTAACACAGATCACAGAGGAACACATCCAGACAGGCCTTGAAAGTCTCCAGAGAAGGAGTCTCCACGACCTCCCTGGGGAGCCTGTTCCAGTGCTCTGGGACCCTTAAAGGACAGAAGTACCCCCTTGTGTTGAGGTGGAACCTCTTGTGCTGCGACTTGCACCCATTGCTCCTTGTCCTATCACAGGGAGCAATTGAAAAGATCCTGTCCCGCTGCTCCTGGCAGCCTTTGGATACTTATAAACATTGATCAAATCCCCTCCCAGCCTTCTTTTCTCCAGACTAAATACCTCCAGGTCCCTCAGCCTCTCCTTATAAGCCATGCCCTTCTGTCCCCTAATCATTCTTGTAGCCCTCTGCTGGACCCTCTCTAGGAAATCCCTGTCCCTCTTAAGCTGGGGAGTCCAAAACTGAACACAGCATTCAATATGAGGTCTCAGCAGGGCAGAGTAGAGGGGACGAGAACCTCCCTTGATCTGCTGGACACACTCTTCTTAATACATCCCAAGATCCCATTGGCCTTCTTGGCCACAAGGACACATTGCTGTGTCTTGGTTATCTTATTATCCACCAGGACCCTGAAGTACCTCTCCACAGGGCTGCTCTCCAGCAGATCACCTCCCAGCCTGTACTGGTGGAGTTTGTTATTCCTCCCCAGATGCAGGACTCTGCACTTGTCCTTGTTAAACTTCATCTGGTTCCTCTGTCCCCAGCTCTCAGTCTGTCCAGGTCTCTCTGGATGGAAAGGTTAATATGTTTATTTAGTTCAGTTAACTTTCTTGTATTATGGTTCATTTGGTGCATTGCTGATATGGATCCTGATTGCATAGTTCACTGATTGCTCTTTAATGATGTGTTTTTAATAAACCACTAAAATACACATCAATTTAGTTCAAGTTGTGTGCATTGAGTAGCTTTTCCTCGTGACATCATGCACTAGATGTTATGATGCTCTGTTTCAGCTGCAGAACAGTGTAGCTGAAATATGAGCTCCTATTCTCTATTGAGTAAAACTATACATGAATGTTAATGTAGAGGTTTTACAGCTTCTGTTCTCTGAGGCTGAGAAAAGAAAGATGAGAGTGAGGGAAAGGATGCAAGAATAAATGATAAAATAAGAAGGCATCTAAGCAGATTTGCAGCAATTTGTTGTTATTCAGCTAGTGTGCCTACATGTTCTTTCAGAAGGCATGACTCTTTATATAATTGCTGTAATAAATAAAGCTCAGCAGATAATCCTGTAATCACTATCGTCAGATGTTCAAGGAAATAACAGAACTACAGAAATTACATCTCACTGAATTACCAAAACTGGCTGTTTACTTAATTTTCCAAGCTACTAACTTTTAGATGGACTAATAGAATGCTTAAGGAGCTTTTCCATTTCCTTTCAACTTATATTTCTGTTTAATGTCATAATAAAAGGGAGGGCTTTTATACTGGAAGTTATAGACCTTAACCTTGGAATATAAACAACATTTTTAATAATTAAAATAGGGACATATAAAGAGAGAGTTCCTTTGTGGAGTTCTGAGAATTTATATCCAGATCTTGCCTATCCTAAAGATTTACTTTGTGACAGTGGATGGGTCATTCAATCACTTTGTTTCAGTTCCTCACCTGGAAATACAATATACCTGATTCATCTTTTCAGTACACATTTATGGTGTGATGAAGCTGAAATTTTAACACCAGAAAGATTTTAATTGGAATCACAGAATCAACCAAGTTGGACTAGACCTCCAAGATCATCCAGGCCAATTTAGCACCCAGCTCTGTCCAGTCAAATAGACCATGGCACTAAATGCCTCATCCAGCCTTTTACTGAACACCTCCAGGGACAGCGACTCCACCACCTCCTTGGGCAGCCCATTCCAATGCCAATCACTCTCTCTGCCAACAACTTCCTCCTAACATCCAGCCTAGACCTCCCCCGGCATGACTTGAGACTGTGTCCCCTTCTTCTGTTGATGGTTGCCTGGCAGAAGAGACCAACCCCACCTGGCTACAGCCTCCCTGCAGTTAGTTGTAGACAGCAATGAGGTCTGCCCTGAGCCTCCTCTTCTGCAGGCTGCACACCCCCAGCTCCCTCAGCCTCTCCTCACAGGGCTGTGATCCAGGCCCCTCACCAGCTTTGTTGCCCTTCTCTGGACACGTTTCAGTATCTCAACATCTCTCTTGAATTGAGGAGCCCAGAACTGGACACAGCACTCAAGGTGTGGCCTGACCAGTGCTGAGTACAGAGGAAGAAGAACCTCCCTTGTCCTACTGGCCACGCGGTTCCTGATACAGGCCAGGATGCCATTGGCTGTCCTGGCCACCTGGGCACACCTCTGGCTCATCTTCAGCTACTCTCTACCAGCACCCCCAGGTCCCTTTCTGCCTGGATGCTCTCAGCCACTCTGTCTGCATCTCGTAGCGTCACTTGATGATGATGCAGAGTGATAGCAAGCATAGATCAGAGTATGTTTAGGCACAGTCAGCTACCATCTCCTTCCTGTCTCACACAAATTAAATGCATCAAGCTAGTCAACATTTTTAATCAGTTAACTTCTTAATTTTAGGCTATTATTAAACCTACTGTCATTAAATAAAAGAAAGAAAAAAAACAGATGTGCCATTAGTCTGTGCTAGTTTGAGCCTAGCTAGAATGTTTTGATGAGAAGAATTAGATTACAAGCTGTGAAAGGGAAACAATGGTGATGTCTACTGCATTCATAGACTTGCTGAGATGGATAAGAACAAGAACAAAAACATAGATAAGGCAGATGCTGTCTGGGCTTTGGGCTGAACTTTCACTCTAACCTAACTTGCTGTCTGTGTGACTAACCCACCTGCTTCCTAACCCCCCTGGCCGACCCTCCAATCTTCCTTGGGCACAAAGCAACATCTGGGGTAAGGTAGAGAGGGGTGGGAGAAGGTGGAAAGGTGGTTGAGAGCGCCTCCTGGAGACTCGGGTTTCTAGGAGGGCTGTTGTGTTTCTGTATTACCTTTTAACTTGTATATCTCTGTATATAACTGTGTATACTGTAAATATCTGCTTGTGTGTTGTGCCAAGCTGTAAATATAAAGCTTCATTCAATTTCCAGAGCTGCTGAGTCTGGTCTGGGTGATTTTACAAAGTGGGGGGGGGGGGAGTGTTAGCACCCAAACCATCACATAGTCTTAACATAACATGAATGGCATCAAAGCATCAGAGGTTAATATATTGTTTGCAGAGTTTCCATAATTAGAAACTGTATTTAAGGTGTGTCTGCAACACTAGAGAAACATTTGTTTTAATTATTATTATTTTGAGCACAATCAGGGAGCAAATGAAAAGCATCTACAATTGTAAGGTATTTTGGTTGTCAGAATCCTAATACTTCTTTGTCTCAAACCAATTTTTAGAAAGCCATTATGTGTAAATCAGTTTGAAGAATGCTAAACCAAGTAATTGCAAGCTCACAGAGGTTCAATTTTATTGACACACAATAAATTTACCAGAATTCAGTTTTAGAGAAACTGTTCTGAAGTCATTATGGAATCTTGTAAAGAGGTGAAAAAAGTATTTCTTTTTATCAAGTCGAGGTGGTTGACTTTAAAGGCTTGTTCTGTACCTCAATATTTGTTTCTTCATTTATCCTTTATAATTCTATTTGCTAATCTTCATATCTGAAAATGGAAATGGCATAATATGAAATTACAGGGTATGAGTCATGTTGGTACAAACATCAAATAATGTTAGAAAACAGAGGGGATGAGAGATTAAATATAAAGAGAGATTTTCAAGATGCTTATGGCAGCTGCTTTAGTTTAATAAATACAGTCTTGTATTGACAATGTTTAACTCTGCTGCACCTGCTTCTGTGTGAAGAAAGATTAAAATGATGGATCATAACAAATAAAGAAGAATATTATTCCATATCTTTTACTCAGAATGAGGAGCAAAAGGATGAATACCTTTACACAAGCAGATAAGCAAGCAAGGGAAGAGAGGAATGCTAATTAACTTCTGACCGGTAGGTCACAACTGACTGCATTCGGGAGTTATACATTGCAAACAGCCTGAGGTAGGATCAAAGACTTCCCAAAGATATGGCAGCCAGCAGTAGCATTTTGCTTGTGTGAGATAAAATGAATGTTAAGATGCAGAGCTGGAAGAACAGTGTCTTAATGCATTTAGAAAGAAGTCCATGATAACCTAGGGTTTAGTGTTATCATCCGATGCAGTCAATATTAACATCTTTCAGGGGGCTGTTGAAAAGAACATCAGACTTGCAGATTAAGTAATTTTGTGGACAAACCAATCTTGGACAAACAGAAAAGAGATTGGATTAGTCTGCAAACCTGGAATTGAATTTTAACTTTGAAATTAAGAGTCAAAAACAGTGCCACATGCTTAACTACCATGTTGTCATGACAAGTTTTAGAATCAGAGAATCATAGAATCAGCCAGGTTGGAAGAGACCTCCAAGCTCATCCAGTCCAACCTAGCACCCAGCCCTATCTAATCAACTAGACCATGCCACTAAGTGTCCCATCCAGTCTTTTCATGAACATCTCCAGGGATGGTCCAGCTATTAACCCAACACCTCCACAGCCATTAAAAACATGTCCCAAAGTGCCTTGCCCACATGTTTCTTGTACAACTCCAGGTGTGGTGACTTCACCACTTCCCTGTGCAGCCTGTTGCAGTGCCTGACCACTCTTTCAGGAAAGAAATGTTTCTTAATCTTCAACCTAAATGTCCCCTGGTACAATTTCAGGATGTGAACTGAATGTTATTTTTTGCCAGGTGTAGCAATGATATCCTGATCAGTAAAAATGTTACTGACTTTTTATCAGCCATCTAATATACAGCACTTCATCATCTCCAAAGGAAAAAGAAAAGCAAAATATAAAAAGCAAAATCAACTGAGATGAAATGTTATTAATGACAAGAAGTCATAGAATCATAGAATCATAGAATGGTTTAGGTTGGAAGGGACCTCAAGGATCATCCAGCTCCAACCCCCTGCCATAGGCAGGGACACCTCCCACTAGAGCAGGTTGCTCAAGGCTTCATCCAGCCTGGCCTTAAATGCCTCCAGGGAGGAAGCAGCCACAACCTCCCTGGGCAACCTGTGCCAGTGTCTCACCACCCTCACTGTAAAGAACTTCCTCCTAATATCCAGTCTGAATCTCCCCTCTTCCAGCTTAAACCCATTCCCCCTCGTCCTAACATTACTAGACCGTGTAAATAGTCCCTCCCCAGCTTTCCTGTAGGCTCCCTTCAGATACTGGAAAGCCACTCTAAGGTCTCCTCGAAGCCTTCTCTTCTCCAGGCTGCAGAGCCCCAACTCTCTCAGCCTGTCCTCATAGCAGAGCTGCTGCAGCCCTCTGAGCATCTTCGTGGCTCTCCTCTGGACTGGCTCCAGCAGTTCCATGTCCTTCTTGTGCTGGGGGCTCCAGAACTGCACACAGTACTCCAGGTGGGGTCTGACGAGTCATTGAACATTCACTAAGGTTCTTGCTCAATGAAATTCAAAATGAACAACCACCACTTTGTGTAGAATGCCAATGGGTTTTGGCCACAGAACAGTTACATTAACACCACATGCACACGTAAGTGACAAACTTATGAAGGAAAATTCAATTTTACAACAAAGAATTCAGAGTGGAACAGAAATCTTAAGTCTGTAATTTGAGGTGACATTCAGGAATGAATTATTTCAGAAGGGAAAATGTCTGCAAACAGGATTATGATACAAGTGATCTATAAACTGATTGAGTAGGCTGAAGTCAAGAACTACTTGTGTCTTAGAGTTCAGAGGTACATGTTTTTTGGAGACCTAACCACATTGAGCACATTACAACCTGGCAAGCAGGAAATGGAAAGTGTAAGCTTCACAGTTTTTAGACAGTGAGCAGTTCAGATCTCAGAGACTTTAACACGAGGTTATCAAAACCTTCCAGGCTGCCTAACTAAGCTTCCGTGAAAGTCTGCTGGAATCCTGTTCACTAGAAATATTAACAGAGAATAGTTGACTGTCTCTGAGAAATCTGTCTGTTGTACTTGCCATGAGTTGCCCAAAGATATAAATATTTATGTTTGACAAAAGCTTTTGTTTACATGCAATTTTGCTGTTTCCTGCAGTGACATTCCAGTGCCTTAATGGTTACCATGGAAATGAATAGCACCATGCCTCAGTGATGATTTCTGCATTGCAGGATAAAGGAAAAATGCTGAGCTGGGATAGGGCAAGCTGCAATTATCTACAGTTTTCTTTGATAATTAACATATACCACAGACACTATGATAAGTAGCAGAAGATAAATGGCTTCACATTCTAATCACTGTAATCTGGAAGGATTCCCCAGAACAAAAATGCAACTCCTGTGGATTTTATTTCTTTCCAAAGACTTCTTGGATGTATGTACAAAGAATACTGTTTTAGCACCGCTTTACCATCCTGCTCATTATTCTTTCTTGTAGTGAATTCTTTCCTAATGTCAAAGCTGGGCATTCCTCATTTCAGAATGAAAATTCATTACTTCTTCTGTCCATTGGATACAGAGTTTCCCATATTTTCCAGGAGTTACTAATGATCTAGGATAGGGTGTCCCTGCCTGTGGCAGGGGTATTAGAACTAGGTGATCTTTGTGGTCCCTTCCGACTCTGACTGGCTGATCTTGGAGTTCTCTTTCAACCTGGTTGATTCTATGATTCTTTGTCAGTTCTCTTCTTCCACTGGTGATGTAGGCTACTGACTGTGTTCATTAACATGCTTTGCTTTTATCTTCTTTCTAAGCCAGTATGGGAAAGTCTAAAAAGACACAAGAAACATCTGCAAATCCCAAAGACTATAATGTGTTCTGTGGAATACCTCAATATGCTTTTACTACAATGATACAATCCCCACTACCAGTTTGATTCACTTAGTTAAGCTCTGTCAAATAGGTTTAGTATTTAAAACATGATGGAGATGAAAGTGATCCTCTGACAAATCCATTTCAGAAATGGGAATCAGAGATGCACTAGCAGATTAAGACTGAAATTTTGATTGCCACTCTTCAGAGAAGAGCTGTGTGTACCTTGGTTGGCAGATGCATGAATCAGCACAGATGTATTTTCTTCTGTCTCTGAATACATAGCTAAAATACACTGAGGAGAGTGATAATATCTGACTCTGTGAGCACTAATTCACTCCATGATTTTCTGCAGCTAGTGCTTTCAGATGTCGTGGGCTTGATTGTCAGGAAGATGATCCAAAATATACCACTGTAGGAGAAATTCTAGAATCATAGAATCATAGAACAACCAGGTTGGAAGAGACCTCCAAGATCATCCAGTCCAACCTAGCACCCAGCCCTAGCCAATCAACCAGACCATGGCACTAAGTGCCTCATCCAGGCTTTTCTTCAACACCTCCAGGGACGGTGACTCCACCACCTCCCTGGGAAGCCCATTCCAATGCCAATCACTCTCTCTGGCAGCAGCTTTCTCCTAACATCCAGCCTAGACCTTCCCCAGCAAAACTTGAGACTGTGTCCTCTTGTTCTATTGCTGGTTGCCTGGCAGAAGAGACCAACCCCACCTGGCTATAGCCTCCCTTCAGGTAGTTGTAGACATCAAATCTAGTGTCTTAATCCATTCTTGTGGGAATGAAGTGTGAGAAGGAATGATATCAGGCAGTGTGAGCATTTGACCTTCCCTTTCCACAGATTCAGGATGCCTCCCACCGTGTAGGAAAGATAGTGGGACACTTGGTTAATGAGAAAAAACAAGGTATGATGTATGTAAAAGACTGGGCTGTATTTGCCTAGATTATGCTAATGTGTAGGTGTGTGCTGTATGCTCTGGACTACATAAATGGAGTCAGAACAAACACTAGAGGTCTCTGGTGGATTCACATTGAATCATGTGGAGTTCATGTGTTGAGCCTCACTAACACATCCTGAATGGTATTGTTCAGAAGGAGGATTGCAGTGCATCCAAGGAAGTGTGCTAGGAGTTTAAAGGCTTTGAGTTAACTCTTCAGATGTTTATTTGAACGCTTTGGACATTTTTTCAAAGTGGAGAGCAAGGATCATAGCAAACAAATTTCTCCTCTGCTTTTTCATAGATAACTGGAAACTGGTCTTTAAAATGATTAGGAGAACCTCAAATATTTCAAGATGAAATGTTGAGGTACCAAGATACTTAACAAATGTTTCATGAATGGTTGTTTTTCCCTTACTCTTCTACATTTATTACCTAATATTTACATAATGTTATACCTCCAGTCAGCAAACTCTAAATTCCTTCCAGGAATGAATAGCATCTCTCATGAACTATGAAAAGGCAGGAAATAGCTTCTGCAAAGAAACAAATGAAGCAACTTCTTTGCAGACTTTCAGTAAGTTAAAGTTTCTATGGTTTAGCACATCTCTCTTGTATGCCTTTTGGTTGCAACAGAAGGTCATGAAATTTTGCAGATTTACTCTACTCTGCATCATGTTACAATCAATCTTGACAACAAAAATCAAACCAAGTAACTAACATCAGGGTGGAAGAGCTGCTCAGAAGCCTAAACCCAGACCCTTTATAAAAAATGACAATTAGTCAAATTCAGAGAAATCAGGATCACATTGGGCTCCAAAGGCAAGTTGTCTTGTGTCTTTTCCTCATGGAACAGAAAAGCAGTATCAACTTCTTTCACCTCATCTATATGCCATTCATTTACCCTCTTTCCACTGTTAAATAGATCACTGCATACAAACAAAGCACACAAAGATGGTCTCCTGTGTATGATGGTGATTTTCTTCTTCCTTCTTTTTGTCCTTTTTTCTTTAATAACCAAGTATCAGAATCACCATCTCTCTCAGACTTGAGAAATAGTGACTAACACTAGTGAGACTTCATAGAATCAACCAGGTTGGAAGAGACCTCTAAGGTTATCCAGTCCAACCTAGCACCCAGACCTATTCCATCATCTAGACCTTGGCACTAAGTGCCTCATCCAGTCTGTTTTTGAACACTTTCAGGGACGGTGACTCCACCACCTCCCTGGGCAGCCCATTCCAATGCCAATCACTCTCTCTGGGAAGAACTTCCTCCTAACATCCAGCCTAGACCTCTCCTGGCAAAAATTGAGACTGTGTCCCCTTCTTCTGTTGCTGGTTGTCTGGCAGAAGAGACCAATTCACACCTGGCTACAACCGCCTTTCAGGTAGTTGTAGACAGCAATGAGGTCATCCCTGAGCCTCCTCTTCTCCAGGTTAAACAACCTCAGCTCCCTCAGCCTCTCCTCACAGGGCTGTGTTCCAGGCCCTCTCCAGCTTCGTTGCCTTTCTCTGGACATGTTCCAGTACCTCAACATCTCTCTTGAATTGAGGAGCCCAGAACTGGGCACAGAACTCAAGGTGTGGCCTGACCACAGCTGAATGAAAAAAAAATATGAAAGAGATAACATATGAATTGATAGAGAACCCTAAAATCTTGACAAAACAGGACACAAAATACAAACATGAAAATTTTATTTTAAAGAACATGATGAAGATCATTATGATGAACTTGAGGGCTGAGAAAGGAACTTTAGAGATTGCATCCATGCATATAACAGAAGGCAAATAATATTCCAACTTGCAAGTCATACCATCAACCAATCAACCATAGGATAAATTGCTAAGTGTAAGCCATAAGTAAAAGACCTCATGGGTCCTACAAGCTTGTCTTTCCTACAAGTAGCCTCTGCATATAATAGTTACACAGGGAGGGGTGTATGTAGCTCTTGAAGTGGAGAATAATTTAGAAGAAATTTCAGATGCTATGAAATGAATCCCTTATGTGCTCAAGTTTTCTTCTGTAATAAATAGAGATACTAAACAAACCTTTTGAGCAATTACAGAAAAAAGCAGTGATTACTGCATCAGGAACCACTGTCAAATTAAATGAAATGGCATTAGTAGAGAAACAATTCTATCTGAGGGTCTTCTATTGTTTAGTCTCTATGATTATTGTCTTTTATGAACTCTAAGTACTGACAGTGCACAACTGTATTTAGCTCTCCAACCCTTCTGCAACAGAAGTGAACAACTACCACAACCACCTTATGTTACACTTCAATCTCTCTAATTGTTGTAATTCATTCTTATTTTGTGGTGTTAAAGCAGGAAACAATCTCCCAAAGTGATCTCAACAGCAATCATCTTATTAGTGCTTCCATACACACAACTGTTATATCTGGAGATCTGCAGTGTACTGGAATTACACAGTAATTAAGATCTTGATTGGATATTGTTCTGAATACCTCCCTTTTATAAGCACAAATTTACATTATTTTGTTAAAAGGCTCACAAAGAAAAGACCAATCTGGACACCCTCCATGATTGTGCTTTGCAACTAATTAAAACTAATTCCAATATGCCTAATGCATTTCAATTTACTTGCAAGTTAAGGGCATCTAATTTACATGGTCAGAACAGATGATTACTAAGCATACCATGGCAGAAATTAACTAACTCTTGCATGCTCTTTGCATACGTGTTTTAAAGATAAAAACAGTAGGAAAAGCTAGGTCCTTAAGAAAAGGTAAACCACTCACAGTATCACAGTATCACCAAGGTTGGAAGAGACCTCACAGATCATCAAGTCCAACCCTTTACCACAGAGCTCAAGGCTAGACCATGGCACCAAGTGCCACGTCCAACCTTGTCTTGAACAGCCCCAGGGACGGCGACTCCACCACCTCCCTGGGCAGCCCATTCCAGTAGCCAATGACTCTCTCAGTGAAGAACTTTCTCCTCACCTCAAGCCTAAACTTCCCCCGGCGCAGCCTGAGGCTGTGTCCTCTCGTTCTGGCGCTGGCCACCTGAGAGAAGAGAGCAACCTCCTCCTGGCTACAACCACCCCTCAGGTAGTTGTAGACAGCAATAAGGTCACCCCTGAGCCTCCTCTTCTCCAGGCTAAACAATCCCAGCTCCCTCAGCCTCTCCTCGTAGGGCTGTGCTCGAGGCCTCTCACCAGCCTCGTCACCCTTCTCTGGACATGCTCAAGCATCTCAATGTCCCTTCTAAACTGGGGGGCCCAGAACTGAACACAGTACTCAAGGTGTGGTCTAACCAGTGCAGAGTACAGGGGCAGAATGACCTCCCTGCTCCTGCTGACCACACCATTCCTGATGCAGGCCAGGATGCCATTGGCTCTCTTGGCCACCTGGGCACTCAGGTATCCAGGTCTGGGAAAAAAAAGGCTGAAAGGTGGTCTATATCAGAGAATCAGAGAACCATAGAATCATAGAACTACTGAGGTTGGAAGAGACCTTTGAGATCATCAAGTTTAATCAGAGCCATGGTAGGCCTGATAGGTCAAAATAGGCTTATACATGTCCTGGCCTGTTTTTCTGCTCTCCTGCCTTCTGTTTTGAGGAGAAGCAAATGCAGGAAAGAGGACGAAGAACCTGGGGCCACTGAGTCTAAGGACTCTGGCCTGCCCAGACTTGTTTACATCCTGTGGTAAGCAAGGTACACAAGCTTAGCTTGTGCCTGCCTTGTGCAAGGCCTAAACATTTCCCAAATTTGGGTAAAGCAAGCCTATGGTTTCACCTAATATGGTCAGGATTGGTTATTCTGATTGGCTATTCTGTGTCCAAAGGCCCATTAGTCTTGGCTACATTGATAAAAGTAGATATGCAGGACACAGCATGCTCTGCTGTTGTATTTGTGGCTGCTGTTCCATGCTGTTATTGCTTACTGCCTTTGTGCATCCTGAATTGCCTGGAAATTGCCTGCCCTGAGTTTACCAGTAGCAGACTCTAAATGCTTCCACATGATCAGCCTGCATAGCCAGAGGGACATTGTGCTAAGACTGCACATCACAAGACATCCTGCCTACACCTAAAAGTCTCCTGCCAAGAGGGAAAGCCCTGGACATACAGATTGTCCAGAGGAGCCAGGAGAAAAGGTCAGCAATTGTCTGCCTCCTTTCTCAGCACTCCATGAAGCCTGGGAAGAATCAGAAGCGTCATCAGCTGACAAGTAATAGAATTCCCTGAAAGTGTTTGGATGCTGTCTGAAGTTGTAGCTAGCCTTGTGAGTTGGGAGATAATAATTTTGTGAGTAAATATTTATAGCCTCTTGTAATTCACCATTGCCTTCTGCAGAAAGGAGCTCCTTGAGTCCATCTAGTGGGCATGCAGTGTATGGAACCACAGAATCAACCAGGTTAGAAGAGACCTCCAAGATCAGCCAGTCCAACCAAGCACCCAGCCCTAGCCAATCAACCAGACCATGGCACTAAGTGCCTCAGCCAGGCTTTTCTTCAACACCTCCAGGGATGGTGATTCCACCACCTGCCTGAGTAGCCCATTCCAATGCCAATCACTCTCTCTGCCAACAACGTCCTCCTAGCATCCAGCCTAGACCTCCCTTGGCACAACTTGAGACTGTGTCCTCTTCTTCTGTTGCTGGTTGCCTGGGACAGATGAAATTATTATCTATCCAGCAGAATAGATCAATTATCATGAAGCAAGGCTGGATATCAGGGAATTAGAAACCTCAGCAGTTTAGTGTGAGCTCCCAAAGGGTGGAAAAAATGAAAATCAAATATAACTCATGGGTCAGGGCTATAAGAAATGGTAGAGATGATCTGGATATTAAAAGCCAGGAGACTAAATGACTAAATGTACTAGTCTTGGAGGAGTCTGAACCTGCCATGGCTTTTATAGAGAAAAACAGGCAGAGGGAAAAATAGTTAGAAGAGAGTTATTTAAACATTTTGCCTGATGTGAGATCACAGCTGGGGATTAAAAAAAGCCCACAACTGCTCTAATACTGCAACCAATGAACATGCAAGTACAACCACATCTATCTGCCTAAAGCCTAGCCACTGTGTTTTTAGACTTGATTTGGGAAAATATCAATTTTCTTTTCTTTCTAGAATAATAAAAAGGTAATGGTTAGAAGAAAGTTATTTAAACATATCTTAAGAGGCAAAGTAATACTTAAAGGGAAGGAAGGACATGAAATGAGGGAGAGTTTTAGTCCTGCTGTGAGCAGAAACCTGTACAACCAAAATACATTGAGGCCTCTATGTGGACTAGGCAAACCAGAAAGATGGACCTGAAAGGGTCAGTAAGAGAGGATTTGACTATCTGAGCTTGACCAAATTACAGTTAGGGGTGGCACCTGGTGTCTCAGATACAGAAGGTATAACACTTACTGGACACAGTATTTGAAGTGAAAAGTCTCACACACTTGTTACTAGATAGTGCAGCACAGGAGGTTATTTAGGCACAGGAGGGAAACTGGTAGATGCTTCCAGAAGAGAAGTACCAAAAAGTAGGATTATGACATCAATTAAAGGGTGATTGAGAAATTTACAGACCTGGGACACTTCTAAGAATCATACAACATGCTAATGCACAGTTGGTTTAGAACTCTCCTCTAGCACTTGCTTCATTTTGAATAGTCATGACATGAAACATTCAGTTTTGCTTGTTTCTTTATTCTTATTAGTATACCAAGTCATTTTATCAGCACATACTTTATAATATCTTCTATAAAATATTAATAAGTATTTTATTAAATATATATTTTAATGACTTTATTTTTTCTAACTAACTCATTGGAATTCTCACATAACAGCATTTCTCTTTAACAGAGCTGTTCAGGCTTGAATTCAAACACTGCAATGATGGAAATCCCTCATAGCTCATGCTTTGCTGCAACATGAATGAATCAAGCTCAGTGGTAAAAATGAGCAGCTGGTTTCTAATATGGACTTTTTCAGTTGCAACTATTGAATCATATTCTTTTGTCCAGTGAATTAAAAACCTCAGTACTTTTATTCATAGAATCATAGGAACAACCAGGTTGGAAGAGACCTCCAAGATCAGCCAGTCCAACCTAGTGCCCAGCCCTGGCCAATCAACCAGACCATGGCACTAAGTGCCTCGTCCAAGCTTTTCTTGAACACTTCCAGGGACAGCGACTCCACCACCTCCCTGGGCAGCCCATTCCAATGCCAATCACTTTCTCTGTCAAGAACTTCCTCCTAGCATTGATGCTGGCAAGAATTACCATGGCTGCTCTAAGCTTTGGTCAAGAGTTACAGAGGACTGGAACATCTTCCCAAATTGTTAGGTGAATCACCTGAGCTAACCAGAGACATATTTGTGTCATGAAATCTCATAGTCAGTAAAAAAGAGGGAAAAGAGGGAGTTTAGGGAGGCGTCGGCATTGTGTACTTGGGAACTGGCTGGGCATCATTCTGCCTGTGGGAGATGGTTTCACTTGTTTCATTTTGTTGCTTTCTTCTCCCACTTTTTGTCAAGCAGTTTGTATCTTGATTCACCAGTTTTCTTGCTTTTATTCTTCCTTTCCACTTCCCTTGTCCCACTGTGAGGGAAGAGGAGGAAGTAAGTGTCTATGTGGATATAAGTGGTTGACTACTGTGCTTAACCCACAGCATCAGGGTATACAACGCAGCACAGCTTCTGCAGAAATACAGTGCTGTGATAGCACTGCACAGCTTCAGTAACACCCAGCTGTGATTCTAGGGTCTCTGGTTTAAATAAGAAATCAGTAGACAATTATAGTCTGAAATAGAATTGAAGCAGTCATGCTGGGCACAAGGACCTTGAAAAATTCTATGTCTGTAGTCATCAATGTTGTTTTAAACCACAAAGTGTATATGTGAAACCTTGGATCAGTGCCCTCTGCACTGGATAAAAAACTGACTGGGTGGCCAGACCCAAAAGCTGCTGGTAAATGGAGTTAGGTCTGACTGGCACCCAGTCACTAGCGATGTCCCCCTGGGTTCGTTACTGAGGCCTGCCCTTTGGTATCTTCATCAATGATCTGGATGAAGAGATTGAGTGCACCCTCAGTACATTTGCAGATGACACCAGGCTGGGTGGCTATGACAATCTGCTAGAGGGTAGGGAAACTTTACAACTGCCTTTTCCTGTGATTAGAAACATATTTTATTGTTAACAGTGTGCTAGAAATAAATAGAAATAAATACATTTGATAAATGCATAAACAAGCACAACATTTCCAAGCTACTGTGTGAACTGGATACCTACCTACTTCATGAATATAAATCTGCACATTTCTTTCTACTCTGTCAGATGAAATCATTACTGCAGCTGAAGCTTCAACATGAACTCTATAGAGGATGATCTAACTTCCTAGGGAAGTGCTTTTCTTTTTTAGAGGTATGTAAAATGTTGGTTATTCTGGCAGAACAGACTGCTTTGCCTGACAGAGCAGGATGGAATTAACTGCAGAGGCATACTTAAATCCTATTACTACAATTGAAGAGCCCTACTTAGTTTTGGTAGCACTTTTCCCATAATGAAAGGTGACTCTGTGTTTTCAGTGCAGTGATTCTTACCATGCACCTGGATGCTTAGAAAAAAAGAAGAGGTGATACTTGCAGAAATTAGTTAGCAAATAAATATACTGCACTAGATCATGTTTTGTCCTCATTATTCTGTATGTAGGACTTTGGTCTAGCTTGATTCACAGGATCTTCTGAGAGAGAATTGCTAGCCTCAAGAATTATTAATCTCCATCTGTGACAAGTCTTCTCAGCTTTTAATTGAAATGTCATGCCCAGCACTTTTAGTTGAGCCTGGTTCAAAACCTGATAATAGAAATTTTCAGGTGGCACTAAAAAGTTTTGTTTCAGACTTTTTTCTGTTACTTTTTCATTCTTCAACCAAGAGCTCTATGCCTGTTTCTAGCACTAAGTATTTAAAAGAATTCTGCCCTGGTTTCCACACTGTGCATACCAAATGGCTATGTGTAGTGCCATACCATGCTCTGTGGTTTGGTCTCTGCTCTACTACCATCTAGTCTTAGCCACAAGCAGAACTAGAAAGCAACATTTGTCAAGTTTCTGTATCAGCAGCACATCTACAACCTTAACACCCACTGCAATTCCTTAAAGTAAAACTTAGATTTTTTTTTTTTTAATTCAACTGAACCTGGAGGGTGCTGGCAGAGAGTAGCTGAACATGAGCCAGAGTGTGCCCAAGTGGCTGGGAAACCCTATGGCATTCTGGCCTGGATCAGGAACAGTGTGGCCAGGAGGACAAAGGAGGTTGTTCTTCCCCTGCACTCAGCACTGGTCAGGCCACATCTTGAGTGCTGTGTCAAGTTCTGGGCTCCTCAAGTCAAGAGAGATGTTGAGGT